>OVAN01001886.1:0-37213 GCA_900406275.1 Anastatica hierochuntica | reverse complement strand
AGTGGGTTGGTCGACAATGAGGGGATCCTTGACCGGAAAATAGCTTTAACCGTTTAATAAAGTCTTAGGAAAGTCATTACTATTGAACCCGAACCAATGGCCACTATCTTGAGATCGACTTTTATCTTATTGCTTTCAAGTTATTTACTTTGTGCTTTGCTTATTGCCTTTTACTTATTGCCTTTCTTTTATGCACTTGTTCATGATTGCTCACATGCTAAGGATAGATCTAGTAGAGACTTGTACCACCTCTTACTAGGTTGCTCGCTAGACTAGTTTTTCTAGTGTGACTCTCTTTGCTTAAGCTCTTCTAAATTATTCAATCCTTGGACGATACCTTACTTACTACAACTAGACCCCGTCAATCTTGCGGGCTAGGAGCGGTTATTAAGTCATTATAAATATTAAAACTTTTTCCGACAACATCAGCTCAACAATCCACTTCAGTCAGCTCAGCTGAACTGTCCCAGCTCAGTCCAACAAATTTTCTTTCTTAGGCTCATTTTAACTCAATCGGACCAGTCCATCCGGCTCAGTTCAGTTTGGTTTCCGCATCAGATCATGTTCCCTTAAACTCGTTTTAACTTGACTGGATCCCACACTTGACCAAGCCATCTGATTATCTCCATGATTTTGGCTAAGTCCACATTCTTATTCCCCTTGACTGATTCGGTCCGATCAACAATCCTTGATTCGACCCAATCTTTCCCTTTGATCTCAAAACCGGACAAGTAACTCATGGTCCATCCATGATTGAGTGGGTATGTTTAGCCATGATCTATCCACGGCCAAGTCTAGGGGTTCCATCCAGTCCAACTATACCCACCCCCGTACATAGCATAACAACCATTTTATGGACTGCCACCATCATACATTATTGGTGTTTGAGGAGTCACTGAACCAATCTTGGTCTAGTTTTCCAACACTTAGTCGAATTACTATCTTTATTCCCAGTTTATGCATCTTTCGTGGACTGTTCCTTAGTCTTATTCTGATTTTCGAAACGCGGGTGTTACACCTATCCTCGTCTGGAATCATAAGCGGACTTTTATTGTGTTTTGGGCCTTCCTGGGCCGTTTTGCAATTAAGTGACTTTTACGATTTCTTCTGGAGAAATCGTTCTTCGTACGATTACGTAGTGATGGTTTCGCGAAACGACAGGAACATCTTCGTGTACCCGAAAGAGAGACAACATTTTCGTGGTACTTTTAAAGCGTTGATTTCTTCGTGACCTTTTTTGACCCCAAAAGTAAGGTTTTCTGAAAGTGTGTGATTCCTTAGTTTCAAATTTCTTATCTTTTGGCTTAATCATCGTTTCCTTTTCTTGAGGACAAGCAAACATTCAAGTCTGGAGGATTTGGTGTGTTGTGATTTTGCAGGTTTTTCTTCATGTTTTTAGTCGAGAAAAGTTATGTTTTCAAAGTATTATGTGTTCTTTTTGGGTTTTTGTTCTTCTTTGTGTTTTTCACAGATTATAGGTTCGAAATGGATAGAAGAACGCGATATGGCGGAGTTATGAGCGTAAAGATCATTCTGGACAAAATTCTGTCGAGAAGTTGGATCGCGAAGTGAAGCTTCTGAATAGAGTGAGCTATATCGATCGATCCACACTGCATGGATCGATCGATCCAAGGCATATCGCAAACGTCTGAGTTTAAAATCAATTTCTTAATCGAGGAAAACGAAGACTAAAGTGGGATACTTGTATACATAAACTAGACTCGTGTTTTACAGAGAATTATGTTGTTTTCTGAGTTTTTGAGCAAGAGAAAACCTTTGTAAGCAGAGAGAGAAGTTTCATCATTTGTACTTTAATTTCAGAGAAGAATTCTGATCTCTACTCTTTTATTTATCATTCAATACATTATGTCTTCATACATTTCATCTTGTATCGAGTCGATTGATATGCGTGAGTAGTTTTCTAGATGGGTTTAGGGTTTCTCATAGGGGATTTCATGAATCTGTGATTGCTAGGTTGTTAGATGTGAAAAATATCAATTGATCTTCATTTATCTTCGTGCTTAATGCTTGAATTGGTTTGATCACCTACTTCAAGAATTTAGGTTGTTTAACGCACCGAAAATATTTGATTAAATGCCTGAAAGAAGGATGAATGACTAAATTGTCGTAGACCAATTGAAGTTGATGTGTAAGCAGTTTGTGTACAAATCAATCCCGTTTAGAATGCATGTTTAGGATTCAATACTCAACGGAAGTTAGTGTTTAGGATCCTTAAACATAGGTAGTTACCGCTACGGAAGTGGGTTAACTATAATTTTATGAATTGAGTTCAAGATGGTTCTTAAATGTCTCCCTGACAACAAACTTGCAATTCTGATGAAATGATTTTCCTGAGAACACCCAATACCTAGAGTTTTTTTTCTAATTGATTTACAACCTTTGCGTTTCTTTGTTTTTAGATTGCTTGATTTTGAATTTCTGCATCACCCTACAACTCTTCTTTTTCGCTTTAGCCCGTTTGATCTGATAGTTTTTCGTGCAACTTTTGGTCTCTGTGAATTCGATCCCGAACTACTACAACATGCTTAACTGTACGCTTGCAGTGATTTTTCGGGTGAAAACATGAGCTATCATCCACTCGATTAGGGTTACCCATTAAAGTTTTCCCTTTCGTTTTGAGAAGTACACTTCTTATCGGTCCGATTCGCTTTGGCCTGATTTTTGTACTCGACCAAAGCTATCTTTGATTCCCCAATTTCAAGTATGTTTGTTGCTTTATAGTTAGGACGAGGTCTTCATCCTTTTTTTCTGTCCTGCAAATTAATGTAATTTATACTGTCTACGTTCTAGTTACAAATTTGCCACTGTGATATGAATTTGTTGTATGTATGTTCGAGATTAATCAATAGGTATTGGATATCATATGTTTTAATTTTTTCCTTAGTATAGACTAACTAATTTTAATATCAACTAGCTTTTTATTTATGCAGCCAACTTCTTCTTCTTGGATGCGGCAAATGCTGTGTAGTTTCTACTATCTATGTTGGAGTTATAAACTTGCCATTGTTGCAGAGATTTGAGATGATTAGGGTTATCAACTATATATTTCTTAGCTTACCCCAATTTCATGAGAGTTTTCAGTTATAGAGTTGATGTGCGGCATTCTTTCCTTTCAAGAGGTTCAGATATTAGTGTCCTCTTTTGTGTATGCGTTTTCGATGTATATACGGTAGTGATTCCATGGATTTGTTCTTTGTTTGTGTTGATAATCGTCAAACATGATGTCGGTATTAACAAGTCTTACAATTTTGTATATATAAACTAACTATTTTTAGGCTCAATAAGCAGTTCCGTTATTGATACCACGCCCTTTTCTAGTTTCCGACAAAGGTTTATTGAAAATATAAGTTAATTCTTGTGTGTCGATTGGCAGGGTATGGATATCAATAAAGATTGAGAATTACCGACCCATTTACTTGAAACTAGTGAAGAACCAACCGGTCAGAAGCAAATAAAAAGCTATTTCACTTTGCGATGGATAGAGATCATTAATCCGACATTTGATGAAGCCCATCTTTAAGAGCTTTATGCTTCCAATTTTGAAATTTGATGCAAATGGGAAATCATACACTCTCAGTTAATTATGTCCACCATTTGCTATCGCGACAGCTTATTAATAACAAGAACATTGAGCTTTGGTAACTTTTCATTTGAAAGCCAATTAGCTATAGATTAAAGTGTTTCCATTTGTCAAACGTCTTAACTGTGGCATGCGAAACAGTGGTGCCACAGCAGCTTCTCATGAAAGGAAAGTGACGCAGATTTTTTGGACGTCCAAGTTCAAGCTTAAATTTATAGACAAAAAATAAAACAGAACTATTCCCGCAAGAGAACGGTGTCGAGTTGTAGTACTTTAGGTATCGTCCAAGGGATTTAGGGGATTTACTAGAAAAAATCTAAACAAGGAGAATACACTAGAGATCCTAGTCTACGGGAGTCGATTTAGGTGGGGTGTCAAATGTCTCTACTAAATCTAAGCATAAACGTAAAGGAACATAATAAAATCGCAATATGAAAGCAAGCAATAAGTAAAATGCAATAAAGAAACAAATTTTAAGTGCAAACTATTTTAAATATCGAATCTTGAGACATAAAAATTGGTTCGGGCTCGATCTAAAACTATAATGGACTTTTTCAAGGCTTTATTAGAGGATTACAACTATTTCTAGGCCAATAATTCCTTCTTAGTCGATCTAACCACTCTCATGGTGAAGATCTATTCATCCATACACATTACAAGGCTCAACTATAGCTTTTTGCTTATCTAAACATGCATGTGATAGTAATCTACAAGATCTTTTAGCCATTTAGCACCTATGCACATCCACTCTACTGGGCCAAGATGAAAAACATAGACTTTGTTCTCTTAAGCATTTCATTGATCACTTTCTAGCCGTCAATGAGTAAGCAATGAACTTTCAAAGAACTAAACAAAATATAGTAGGAATCTATGCCAAAATGTAGCCTAATCATCCATTACAATCCTAGATATAACCCTAGCTTACTACATCTCAAGATCCTTAAAAGATTTAATCACTAAGATTCATGGAAATCCAAAGACAAAGATTGGATCTTTGAGCTTCCATAACCTAGTCGAGGACATTGTAGCCTGGTGGTTAAGTCTCCAGAGCCAATCCTTAGAGCACCATGGTTTGACCCTCCTCGACCACTATGGAGGGAATATGTGGGACTAAATGGGCTATCGGACCGGCCCGTTGTGGTCCGTTTGTTGACAAAAATAAAAAGTTTCCATAACCTTAGATCTAGAAAATAAAAGGAGAGATAAAGAAGAGAAACACAAATCTTAAATAAAAAAATCCAATGTATTACAAGTGTTTTGATTGTGTAAAACAAAGAAAAAGATAAGAAAAGTTGATGAGAGTTGCAAAGATTATGTTCTTGGAGGCTAAGAGTGTCTATTTATACATGTGGTGGGGGGGGGGGGGGGGGNNNGGGGGGGGGGGGGGGGGGGGGGTTTAGAAGATTGCCTTAAAGTGTTTTTGGCTCGGGTGCAAGCCACTATCAATCCCATGGAGCTCACTATTGAGTTTCATGGTCGACAATGGCTTGCATTAGGAAGAAAATTGTCACATGCAGCTCATTATCGATCCCATGTGATCCCATATCGACCAAGCTGGTCGATAGTGGGTTGCGTCTGTAGTTCTTGGCTCCTTCTTTGCCCCTTTGATTAAACCTTTTTCTTCCACCTTTCCCTCATGCATTTACCTCATCTTTCCCTTGATTCTTGACTTCTAAACCACCTTGAATCCATCCATTAAGCTCCCGATAGAGCTATTCCAAAGCTTCACCTACAAATGCAAAAAGATGTATGCAAATGTAACGAATCCTAAGAGTAGACTCTAAACTCAAACTAGATGAATTATGAGAAGATAATGCAATATTTACAACCTAAAATTAGTAAAAAAAAACATAACTAAAATGCACCTAAATATGCATGAAAATATGTACACATCAACTCTCCCAGACTTGCCTTTTGCTTGCCCTCAAGCAAACAACAAAGACAAAACCAGAAGCGAGGTTTAAAAGCGGGAACTCAAAACCAAGATAGAAAAGGAAGGATTTATGCCCAATGTCCTAAAGACAAGTATAATGGTACAAAGATCATCTAAGAGTCAATGTACTTCGCCATGATCATCACAAAACCAACTCTTAGAATCTAAGCTAAGCATCCATACACAATCCACTAGTCAATTCCTTTTTACATTCAGTTGAGCTTAATCGTGAGTTCTTTACTTATGGGAAATGTTTCTCATCCATTCGGTTTGGTTCTTTAGAAAGGGTTTTTGAGTTGATTCACATGATTTTTAATGGTTTCTCTCAACAAGTAGTGCTAGACAATAGGCAAACGCAAGATGGTACTGGAAAATTTACGCATACAAAACATTTACTTCCTCTAATTGTTTCCACCCGATATTTCCTAAAAGTCTAGACACAACCTTAAGGTGTTTCCTATCCTAGCACTAGAAACCACAAACTTTTATTTCTTAAAACACGCTTTTTCTTTTCTTTTTGTAGACAAATAGATATTCTTAAACACTTTTACTTCTTAGCTACTAAGAGCAGGATTACTGCAAGCTCCTAACACAATCTCCTAGGAAAAAATAATATTAAACAATTATATGAGAGAGAGAGAAAAGAAGAATCGATTCTAAAAGTCCTTATTTAAGAACCGTTTCTAAAGAGGGAGAGCTTATGTGTCAATTTTTTATTTGCTAAACAATAATAAAAATAAATAAATAATAATTGTCACAATTTAAATAACAATATATTTACTTTTCTAGAACTCATATAGGTCTCTAAGGGATAATCATGGTCTAACATTCTCTTCAATTTAGAGACACTATTATAATAATTAATAGATTTCTCTTTTCTTTTTATAACAAGGGTGAAATCTCTAAATTTTTCTTTAAATTCTAAGGTTAGAGCTTATACTTTATTCGAATCTCTAGTGTCTTTTTCTTTCACCTCTTTCATTCTCTTTTTCGGTTTTTCCTTTTCTTTTCTTCCTTTTTATTCACACACAACCTAGTATCATATTTATATTAAGGAACACTTACTTGCCAAAATCTACACGAACCATTTCCAAGACTCAAATAAACCCAAAACCACCAAGGATTTTCCCTTCCTAAGACTCTAGTTAACCTTAAAATGAGGCTAACTTTAAGAAGTATCTTGTGTGGACTTTCCAAAAGAGGTCTCACATTCGAAAAATTAGGGGGTATTTAAAGAAAGTTTTAAGGGTTTTCAAGGGTGAGGTCATTACTCTAAAGATGAGAGTAGCCACTTGAGCTAATAAAGGGTGGTAAAAACGGTTAAAAACATAGCTAAAATGTTAGTGTTTTTCCAATGTTCAAGTATAGCAAAGCCCATTAGCATGATTTTAAAATTCAATTAAGTTCCACTTAAATAGAAATTGACACAAGAGACTATTTACTTTAACATTCACAAAGACCTTCAAGTGATTAATTCCAAATATGGATTTTCTAGAGACTAAAAGCGATCTATGCAACATTGTACTTTTAATGAGGGCATTGGTAATTAAGAAAAACTTAACTATTTACAAGGCAGCCCTATCATTGTTCCCTATGCAAATGCAATCCTATATGCTTCTAATTTCCTAAGTATATACAAATTGATGCAAACTATATGAAATCCTTTGAAAACAAAGAGAATCTTTTTGGTTTTTTCAAAAAAAATTTGGTTCTTCAAAAATCTTAGATATTCACAATGCATGACTCAAGGATGATAAAAATGAAAATATCAAAATTAAAAACAATATTAGTACTAAGTCCCTCCTCCGAACTTAAACTTCACAGTCCCGGTGAATCCGAAGTCATGAGAGTGACTTTAAACAAACATAAAACCAAAAATATAACTGGTATAGACAAAGTATAGTAGGGTACCTTTGGAACACTCATATGTATAAGTGTTGAGTGGATGAAACGGAGGAGTCAGGTTCATTTTCTTGGCGTCAAGAGCTCCGTGGCTGAGATGTTGTTCGGCGAACGGGATCTTTTCCATGTCTCCTCCGGGGCGGCTCTTGGAACGATGTTCATGGTGGGTTATTCCTTGCTCAAGAGGTTCTCGGATCACCAAACGAGGGAGAGCAACCGAGTGTCATGGTTGTTGATATCCATAATCAACCAAGTCCTTGTCTTTCGTCTCTTCCTCACTTGAAGTAGCGTAGCGGTTATACTTTTAACTTTTCGTCACTTTTCTCCAAATCTTAGTGAGGAAGTTTCATTGCTCCTTGAGTACTCTCTCTGGATTGTCACTTTCTTTTCTTGGTACACCTCGTACGCGCTCTTTTGATAGTACGTTGGGGGTTCTTCATGTTGGTAATCAAAATCGGAAGGATATTCTACTTCTTGATGTGGTTGTTGCTCATCCGGGTGGGACTTGTAAAGGCGTGGTTCGCTTGAGAGTTTATGGCGGCTAACTTGAAGATGAAAAGAGAGTTGAAACGAGATAGTCTCATCCTTTGTGGTGGTGGTGTACTCTTGTAGAGGCAAGTAGCAAGCTTTCCTTTTTCTCTCATTAATGAACAAGTAGATGACTTGGGTGTATATATCACCGTGATAACCATAAAGAAATCCTTGTTTAACCAAGTGCTTCATGTTTATCCATTATTCTCCTCTCAACCTTTTGAACTCTCCAAAGTTGATGCCCAAATGAAGGAACAATAGTGTGAGGAATCCACTAATTCGTATCAATGGCTTCCTTGCCGGTCTTAATTCCTCATGATAGTCAAGCATCTCGGCAATGAAGACACAACCATTATTAACATCATCATCGAAATAATCATCCATTATTCTTCCACTTTGACCCTTCATGACCGTCTTAACACTTTGGAAAAGTAGCTTTAACACCAAACTACTCACCAAGTTTGGTGAGCCACTGGCTAAGAAGGTGTTGCTGAGCAACTCTAGGAGGTAGCAAACTATAGGTTTTCGGACCTTGGATAACTTGGCCAATTTTTTATCGTACGGTCCAAGGGCTATCTTCTATTGTAATATCCTAGTTTCCAAACCATTCCCATAATCGAGCCCTATCTTCGTCGGAGAAAAAACATATACTTTACAAATCTATTCAAAAGATATCTTGTAATGCTCATCCTTAATCTTAAACGTGAGGTATGCAGTGCTCTCGTAACCACTTTTTCCTTGTGTGAAGCTCACCGTGGAGAGAAATTGGAGAGTTGGATGGGGATACATCGGATAGCACATCGAAAGGATGTTCCCCATATCCATCTTCTCGATCAAGTATTGAATTTGATTATGAATCTCCATTTCTCTTAGTATATCCTCATCCGCCCAAACGGTATTCACAATCTTAGTATTCTCTTGAAGGTGCAAGTAAAGGTTGGTCTCCTCATCGTATCAACTAGCATAGATAACATTTTTTCGTTCACTTGATGCCATTTCAGATTCTACAAAATTTAGTGGTCATTGTGAGTTCAAAAACTTTAAAGAACGAATGAAATGAGTTATGTAGTGTTTAGCTCTAAATCGATTTTAAACATTCAAGAACAAGATAACTAAAGTTTCAATTTTTAGCAACTTCTCTAACCTAAATATTCAAGATAAATTCTATCCGAAATGAATGCAAATGAGGCGAAAATTTCTTCCAGATGTACCTAAAATAATCAGCCATCAATTGAATCAATACTTGGCATTTTCAAAAAATTTCACAAGTTACCGAATGATGAAATGTTATGCATGAGATGCTTAAAATATTACTAAGAGAATGCTCATGTTAAACATTTGAAAGACCTTTCCTAAATTTGGATAGTTGTGAACTAAATATAATTTATCCAAATTCAATGGCAATGAACAAAATTCAAGGCTTTTTACGATAAAGAACAAATGAAACAAGCATCATGCTAACATAACAATACAATGGCAAATGAAATGACGATTCAAAAGTCCTTTCTTTTAGCACATCAAGATCAAAAATTTCAAGAATAAATGACAAGTTTACAAAATTGTAAACTTCTTGAATTTTTCATGTTTTCCAAGCACATGTGCCATCAATTTACCTTAAGAACCAACTAAATTAAATTTCTCCAAAATTTCTTCAAGAACACTATTCATAAACACTATTCATCAATAAGAAAAATTCGTAATTCAAGCTTTTGTAGTTGTTTTCAAGAAGATTTAATGCATGAAAACACAACAACTATACATAATCTACTAAGATATCTCACAAGCAACATCATTTCCACCTCTTATGAAAAAAATCAAAAGTTTCATTTAAGAGTGATGAGGTTTATGTTTCATAACTTGATTTCTTGATGTGATGAAGATTATGATAAGTAGAGAGCTTGTAAGACACTTGAAAGAGGAATGGAACTTGCAAGATTTTCTCAAAACTCTTCTTAAAATGCTAAGAAAATGTTTTTTAAAGATGATAATGTCGATATGCTTAGCAAAGCAGAAGAGAAGTAGCTTTCTCAATCCTCATGTGAAAAATGATGTGAAAGTGCTCAAGTTGGTGGTGACTTCAAAAAATGAAAAATGATCGTTAAAGATTATTTTCATAACCAATTAACAAAAATCTTACTAAAGCGCCCATAAATTCGAATTTGAAAATTGGTGGGAAAAATAATTTTATTTTTTGAAAGATTAGGACCAAATGTTTATAATTGAATAAAAAAATATTATGTTTTCTCAAATAAGGCTTTTCCAAAATCACTCTTGAAAGACTTTTATAATGGTGAAGTGCAAATTAAATACCTAAATATAGAGAACATACCTTAGCCTCAAGAATTTTTTGAAGTGTTGAGCATTTTGCTCATTGAAAATGTCAATTCCATATTTTTTCTTGGCATTTGATTCTTGCTTTGAATGGTTCTCCTTTGGTACCTAAGCTTAGAGTAAAAAGGAATGACTTTGAAACAAAAATGTTTCAAGACATAATCATCAATATTAAAATTTAAAGACTTAAAGCTTGAAAATTAAAGAGAATTTTTACAAAGGATATTCTTGAGATTGTCTCTCAAGTGCGCTTGTTTAGGGTCTTTAGCTTGACCTTACTTCTTCTTTTTAGTTGGTGAAGTCAAGGACCACCTCTTCATGGTTTGGCCCTCTTGGTGCTTTCCTCATGGCCCATTATTTGATCTTGAAGAAGTTCTTTAGCCTTTTGCCTTTCTAGAAATTGGTGTTGTAGCTAGCCTTGTAGTTTGGTAATTTAGTGATTGGTGGTTCTTTCATTATGGCCGAGTCTTTATAAGAAAAATCCTTCTCGGATTTTTTGTCATAAAGTCAATCCCAAACTCCATATTTTCCAAAATTTTCATAGGCTTTTTCTTCATGGGTCATACCTTTTGGCTTAGCTCCTTTTTTGGTACATTGTTCAAAATATATAATATCCTTGTCGAGATCAAGCATAGGATAGGATGTTCATTTATCAACTTTCTTCAAAAACATTTCCTTGGCTTGAAAATCGATTATAGGATCGGTGGTTAACAAAAAAAGAGTTCCAAGGATGATTGGAAACTTAGCTTTATTGGACTTAGTATCCATCACAACAACATCACTCTTCACAAAGTTGTTTTCAATCCTTAGCTCCATGTTTTCCAACCTTCTCATTGGAACTTTCTTTGTAGCATCTTCCAAGAGTATAGGTTAGCTCCTTTCTTAATTTCATATTGTAAACCAAGTTCTGTTACACGGTCTAGAGAGATCACATTCAAACTAGCATTGTATCCGCTAAAGCATCTTCAAATTGGTAGTATTAGAGAGCATAAGGTATAATGAATCTTCCTTCATCATCACTCTTTACTAATACCTTCTCAATGGCTCTAGTTGTTGGAATTTCATTAGCTTGGAAGACCTTTTCTACCTTGTCTATCATTGCTAACTTCTTCTCAAGCTTTGCCTTTACCGTCTTACTAGACATGTCCCTGGAATCTTCGGTTCTTCAATTTTTTCAAATGCCTGATCCATTAAGATATTATTTTCTTCTTTATTATCTTTCTTGAAGCTTTTTTTCATCCTTAGCTTTCTTAACCATTTTTTATTTTGTAGCCTTCTTGGCATTATCGTCACTAGTCTTATCTCCAAACAAAGGCTCTTCTTTTTTCCTATCAAAATCGACATCTCCTTCAAGAGGTAAAGTGTCCCTCTTTTCAAACTCCTTTCCATTGGGAGCACTAGGTCCATCGAAATATAGTTTAGATTCGACATGACCTTCTTTCTCAAGAAGGTTTCCAACCAATTCATCATCAAATTCTTCATCAATAGAATTTAAAAAGAGTCTTTTGAAAACATTAATGATTTCTTCCTCTTCAAGAGTAAAGACAATAGCTCTCATGGTTTAGGATCATTATTGATTTCTTCCTAGAGGACATTGCAGTAGTCCTCGTTTGATCCTCCTTTCTCTTTGGCGATGTCTTTCCTTTTTTAATATTAAATCACTTGTTTTAGTTGTGAATATATGACCTTCACTTGTGAAGATAGAGCATCATGCTTAATGTTCAGGTCTCGGTACATAGCTTCCATCTTCACATTCATTTCTCCAAATCTCTTGTCGAGCTCCGCCTTAATTTCATTTTGTCCTTCAACTAGCTTCTTAAGCATCGTGTGATTCTCTTCTTCTTTGGAAGGATCGGCTTGTTGTTGAGGATTTTGGTAGAAGCCTTGTTTTGGTTGGTATCGGTACCCATGTTGATCAGTCTTGGGCGAATAAACTTGATCTTGTGGGTTCTCCACATTGGTGCTATGGTAGGGAAAATTATTTTTGTATGGCTTGTATCCTTGGTTGAAAGGTTTTTGGTAGTACCCTCCCTTGGATGTAGCTCACTTTTTCTTGGTTCTCACCATCTTGTCCTCCTTCATATTCGGTTTGAACAAAGTGAACACTTCTTTTAGTTTGGAGAATGATCCTATCGAGCTTGTCATTAAGCTCTTTGATCTTGTCATCCTTTGATCCCATGCTTCTTACCATTCTATCATAATCTTCTTCATCACAATGGTCGTTTACGGCCAAATTCTCAATAAGTTTCTCTCCTTGTTCGGCGGAGAAACTAGCAACTGATATTTCATCATGCTTTTTCAAATGTTTGAGATTCTTAAAAGCTTTACAAGATTGATGAGGATATAGCAATCGGCAACAATGACTTTCTTCGCATCATGCGCGACATTACACCACTGAATATGGTCGTATGGTTTCCTCTGTTTTGGAAATTTCCTCCACGTCCCCATTGCTTATTTCCTTTCTTAAAAATGTTTGTTTTTGGATTAATAGTCGTTCAATTCATAATTTTCGGAGAAAAATAGTCAAACTATTTTATGTTATTTCACAGGATATGGACATGCTCGTGCGGTTCAATTAAATTCATTGTGATAACAACCTAGACTACCGCTTTGACTTTCTCCCTTGATATTTACTTCTTGAGCTGGCACGCAACTTTCGACCATGGTCAACGGCTGCTAGCAGGGAAGATTTCACCTTCCCTTTAAAAACAAGGCGCACATAGGCAAGGATATCGAGGTTATTTAAAGAAGTATATTTCCTTTACTTCCCATTTAGTGTTCGCACGGACCACTGTGTTGGCTTGGCTATTGATTTAGTAGAGTGGACCATAATTATTTTAAACCCAAACGAGAAAAGGGTTCACTACAAAGAGGTTAAAAAATATGTGGAGCTAGTAGCGGTTTTGTTTCCTTAAATGATTCGATAGAATTACTTGACGATGGAGTCCCTATGCAAGCCCTTAACTTCATTGTTATAACAAAGCATGTTGTACCAGTGGTAATCGAGAAACAAGGTATCTTATGTAGAGAATTAATCCTCAACTTTGCAGTAGCATGCTATTTTAATGGTTGGTCATTATTTTGTAGGCTTTCTGGGAATTGCATCCCTCATATTTCTTGAACAACATGCTTTCCGTAGTTTCAAATATTTTAAGAACATTGACGAGGATGTGCTACACCTCGCAGCAGAACATTATTCCATGACCGCGTTTGACACACTATAGGTTGTGCCCGTCCATCTCTGATAGTCGAGTTATAAGTTTACATCCTTCAAGTTGTAAACCTCTGCCAAACTTAATGTTTTCTAGTTTTACTGTAAGACTTACTGGCCATTCACTGATGTGTTTAGACACTTACAATCTCGTTTCTTTTTTTTTCTTTTCAATTTGTGTTGGACCTTCGTACTTCCTGTTTAACTTCTACTACATTACATGTCGTTCTGGGTTCCATCTACATTATTAACGTTTAACAATCTTAGGGACTTGCCACTAGCATCAACACATTGCTACTCCCTTCTATACAGTCTAGAGTTTCATTTACTGAATCTTGTTCTGTTAAAATAGATTGTATATTTTTAAACCTACTTAGATAGTCTGCATGAAATGACATCGTACGACTATCTTAATGGAAAAAAGAAATAAATTGAGGGTTTGGAGGTATCCACCTCAACCATAGACAATTGCTTCAAAATGCCGCCATGTCAGCCCCTAACTCGTCATGGTAAAATTAATGCTTCCATCACATCAGCATCCTAAATACCAAACAATAAAATTGTTGAATATTTTAATTATCAGAACTGGTGCATACTATATAAAGCCTATGATACCATCTTTTAAGTGAAGCCCAAGAATCGCGATCCGCAGTTTTGATAACTAAACTCTTTTATCCGCAGTTTTGCTTATTCTTTCTCCTCCGATCATAACCTTCCTCGTAATTAAATCAGCATAATCTTCGTTGTCCACTTCGTCTTCCTAAATAAATGCCTAAACCCACCACTCATCATGCAATAATGGACTCTACAACCTTATAAAGTGACCATGTCTCTACCTTCCCACACAACCAAACATACAAAAGAGCAAAATCTTGGATCTTAGATCAAAGTCTCAAAATGAAAAGGAGAGAATTCTCCAAGGCCTTCCCTTAAATTTCAGTGAAGTTACTCGATCTCTTTCACGCGGCTTAAAAATGTGAACATCTAGATGAACAACCAACACAAAATCGAAGAAGAAAAACGACATAAATAGAAAACATGTGAATCTCTTCGACCTCGTGAGATCCATCTTGGGATCCTCCATTGGTGAAAAGCTTGTGATGGAGATAAATTATCGCGCTACTGATAAATCATTGCAGCCACCCGTCTTTTGGCAGATATATCAGACTTCTTAATAACTTGATAGATATTGGTGATAAAAAATTATTTTCATAGCAGGAGTGGTTGAGATATCAATACCTTCCTCATGAGGAAAAAATTCAACAAAACGGTGTCTCCTTACACCTCCATCTCAAAGAGTAAAGCTTCTCTAAAACCCAATGTTGTGGTGTTTATTTCCAGAGTGTATTTTTTACTCAAATTCCAGGTTTGTTCTTAGTTATCATTCCCTTGGGTTGTTGTTTAGGACCTGCTTCATTGTATGTGGAACTATAATTTGAAACCATTATTTATAGATGAAAGATAGTATGAAAACAAATAATATTGATCAAAAGTCCAATAAACATTGAAACACCATCACATATAGTATATGTTAGTATAGAAATCGTTAATATATCTAAAGATATACGGGGAATAAATTGTGTTAATTAATAAAAGTATAATTTGCTTGGCTCAAGAAGTTAATCCATATTTAGTTTTAATTAAAGATTTATAATTAAGATTAAAATATACAATCTTGCATCTCTGTACTTAATTTACAAGTTTAGCTTATGTATTTATGTTTGGTCAAAATAAGCGTAAGTTAAAACTTGCTAATATGTTTCTTCTTTGTACATTAGCTCTTTTTGATAAACTTGTTGTGGGTTCCATAACAAATTATTGGCAGGTTTGATTTCTAGAGAGGTTTTTTGATGCACATCTTAGATAAGTAGAGTTTCTCAGAGCTATTGAAGAAAAAGAGTTTTCAATTGAGATCCCAGGAAAAAGCATATAACTTTACATATTGTAAGGATGTTGCAAGTGAAATAATCCTTGAACCTCACCTTAAATCATTAGAATGTTTGAGTTATCTCCTGAATTCACTGTTCAGTTGTTATAAGCTTTGAGACTTTCTTTTTTTTCTTCGCCTCAACGAATTTGATTTCGGCAGTGCTGTTAAACATTTTGATATATATTCTAAAATTTTGAAGTGATTACATTATCATTGTACCAAAAAATGAGTTTTTGCACATGAAGCAAACAACTATGTTCTCAATTGCACCATGGGAACATGAACAACAATGTAAAGGCACTCAACTTCATTATGTGGCTGAATTACTTGCTAAACATGCTCATAAACAATGAAAACCAAAAGCCTTTCACAAAATTGATCTTCAAGTACATGATATTTCTTATAGATTTATTATGTTGATGTGTCTCATACCTCAAGCTCTGTATGATTTCGAACTGTAGTCACCACCATGTAACTTGATTTTTCTTGGGGTTAGACGAGAAAATATTTCTAGATGATAAAAGCTTTATATGATTGTGTATTAGTAGAATTTTTATAAAATCTATATGGCTTAGGCACATGTAGTAGCTTGATGAAGCATGTCTTCCACCGATCTAGTACTGCATGGAGTTGTGAAGTGTGGCAACGACAAGATTTACTTATGAGGACCAAGGAGAGTTTCTGTTCACCGTAGCCAGCCATCTCTATTCGGCTCCATGTCATTCCAACAACTGCAAATGCTTCGCTGAACAACAAGAAAAAGAACAATAATAATAAGCAACGAAGAGTAAAGAAGCTTCCTATTTATTAAAAAAATATAGAGTTTTTACTTTTGTTCAAGAAAAAAATGAGAGAAATATGAATATAAGTATAAACATATTTACATACATATCTATATAAACATAAACACTAAAAACTAAAGAATTGGAGAAGAGACTCTTTATGTGGCTTATGTGACATAAGTTTGTGTCGTGGATACAATTTCTTCCGTTTACTGATCATTTTTTGAATATCTTATACAAAAAAGAAAAGCTTGACACATTTAATCGTAAGTATTGTTGATAAATTTTGCGAGACATTGGTTGTTATTATTTTACCTTAGAATGATTCTTAATTTGTTAAGTTGAGTGTCAAAATGATGGATGGTGAAGTCAAGAGAGTGTTGAAAGCCGCATAACATTAATGCAAAAGAAAAAAGTGAAAATGTGGGCATACTATGTTCCTTTAGCTACGAACCCTAAACTAATTCATGACCAGAACTTTATTGGAAAGGTGATATGTCATGACTTAATCCATGGGTAAATAGCTTCTACCTCCCCTCCTTATCGAACCGTTAGTTTATTCTCTCTTTAGGGAACAAAAGTGGTTAGTGGGGCTATATTGGGGTTGGGCATCCAGGTACCCAATCGGATTCGGATCGGGCTTTTTTGGATTTTCGGGTGTTCAAAGTCAAGGGTATAAACTCCATTCGGATAATTGAAAACATTTTCTCAAGATCATTTTGGGACCAACTGGGTTCGGGTAAGATCGGATCGAATATTAGTGGTCGGATAATTTCAAATATTTTTCGGTTATTTCGGGTCTATAGTGTTTTATAACCCGAAAGATTCAATGTGTAATCGGCTGAACCAAAATATCACAGCAAAAACATTTATTAAGTTCCTGGTCATAATGATAAAGTGAATGATTTTAAGCACAAACACACATTTATATATGTCTAATAACAAGAAACAAGCAAGTACACAATATCGTAACAAAGAGAAAATCACCTATAAATATACTTCAAACATCCAATGATCCAAACTAAGTTTTAATTTTTAAATTCGTAGTTTGATCATGTTCATACAAATAGAATGAAAATGTACTTTTTAAAGATATCCAAATCACCTTCCTATAACATAAAATGAAAAAATTAGAAACTTAGACGTTAAAATAGGTAAACAAATCCATCTACTACATTTTCACTTTTGCCTATGTACAAAATATCTTAATTTGGAGATGATGATGAATCCACCCGACTAAACAAACAAACAAACAAGATTAGAGAAAGTAACAAAATGTCAAAATCAATGCTAACATATGATATTTACAAATATGAATCAATGTAAACAGAAAAGCAAAATATAATCAGTAAACATATAACAAGAAACAAACAATGGTCATCTATTAGATGCTAGCGCAAAACAGAATCAATGTTAACAAATAGTATAGAGTCCAGCTTTCACATAATCAATCAAGTAAAAAACTAAAGTCAACTATCAACAAACCTTAAGTCGATATCAACAAAGTAAAAGACTAAAAATCATATTGGAAATCAAAGATAAAGAAGCAAGAGTTAGCTACTACAAACAGAATCAGAATTGTTGTTAAAAACTTCAAATCAAAAACCTTAAATCAAAATCAAAGAACTAAGAACTTGATTCGAAACACTAAACAAGATCGAAATTGATGTAATCCCAAATCGAAATAGAATACACAAGCTCTGATATGAAAGATAATAAAAATCTTTGTAACACCACAAACCCTAAATCCTTTTACTTATCTAAAAACGGAGAAGAAGATATAATCAAAATGGGGAAGAAGATGAAGTTTAGTTTATGCGTTTTTCAACTCAATGAAATGTGAAACATAACACATATGTTTGACATGTATATATGTGTTTGAGTGATTCAGAGTTGAATTAGGTTTTCGGATTTTACCCGATCGGAACCGACATACGAAGTAACTCACACTTGAACCCCATTCAAGGTATTTGCTAGGAATCAATACCGATCCGAACCAACTACTTTAGTTCATGTTTCGGTTTAGGTTGTATTATAGTTATATATGATATTATCCCACGTTTTCCAAAGAGCTGACTAATTTTTGTTAACTTTCGGTGTAGCCATAAAAGATTATATAGAAACAAGTCAAGTTCTGTGAGGGTAGAGATCGGTTAATATTGTACCTACAATACTACGACTATGAATGGTGAAACTATACAAGTGACCTCTGTTGACGGATGTTTCAACTTTTAAAAAATATTGAGTACAACTATTCTTTGCTTTGGTGGAGCAAGAGCTTCCTTTGCTTTGAAAGGGTCATATTCAAGATTCAAGATTCAAGAGATATTACTTTATATACCAAAAATAATTTCACCTCGAACAAGCAAAGGAAAAGGGAGTCGAATAGAGTTTGGCAAATCATTTCATAGTAGATTTATATAAATAGATAAACGATATCGACATTCATATCGTTAGCTTAATATTAAACTTCTAATATGTATTTATACATATTATTTGCCAAGTTTAATATTTTAAATATCCATTTGTGAGATTCAACAGTTATAAATAACTTAATCAAAAATAAAAAAATACTGGTAAGTATATATGTAAAAAATATCATCCGTAGTGTGGTAAATCACTTGGTACTAATTGAAAAGAGTTAATTCTAACATTTAGAAGTGTACATGTCAGGTTTACCAAACTCTTAAAAAAGTGTCACATCAGCGCAATATCTTCAGTCTAATTGAGACGTCTATTAAGGTGCGATGACTCATGAAATCTAGTTAATGGATTAGATCCCAACATCATATTATATATCCATTGAACCTACAACAAGAAGAACATGAGAAATTTGGTGTGACAAAAAGAAACCTAGAATTTGTAAAGTCTTATATCAATTCAGAGGTGCAGTGTCATGAGTGCTAAGGTATGGACATTTTAAAAATGAGTTTCCAACTGTCAAGAGATGAGAAATCGAGTGCATTGGGTGTAAAGGAGTTAAATATACCCAGTTGGAATGTGTAAATGAGTAGAAGAAGACAAAAAAGAGTTTTTGGAGTATGAGTGAAGAAGAAGATGTCATCAGTCTTGTGAGATTTCTTTTCGTTGAAAATCATGGATAAAGAAGTGAAAAATAGACTTTGAATCAGAGTTTGTAACAAAAAGAGAATGTGTTAGCATAAGCATTGAATATGAAAATGTTCAAGATGTAGATGTTAATACAGAATTTAAGTTGATGTATGAGAACAGGAAAAAAATGAGTAAGTAGAAAAAAATTGGCGAATGAGAAACTACGTCTTGAAGTGGTCATTGATGCACTTGAGAATGAGCTAAAGGAAGAAAAGAAGATCATTAAAGAAAAGTTATATCTGATGAAGGAGAAAATAGCGTTAGCAACAAATGTTGATATGTTAATGAACGAAGTATATGTTGAGAGAGAAGTGTCATCAAAACTTGAGGTTAAACTTAATACTTATTACAAGAAGATCAAGATGCTCGTTGGCACAAAGCTATTTGAAAAGATCTTAAGCATTGTAGATTTAACCACAACCAAAAAGGACGTTAGGAGAGGTGGAAACAAGCATCAAACTTTCCTGAAGAGATCGATGGAGAGATTGGTCAAAGTTTATGTCACCGATTGAGATCGTGGTTGAGCTTATGGTCGAATTGGAAGTATAATTGACTAAGTACAAGGTGGAGAATGTGAATTTTGGGCCTCATCTACTCTCTTCCAGCCAAAATCAAAGATAGACCAAGCTATGTTCAAGGTCTATCTCTTCTCTCGTTCAACTCTACAAAAGTATCTGAGACATCACGAGACTAGAGTAAGTCGATCACAATGTTGAGAGAGAGAGAAAGAGAGTTTGGTGAGAGAGAGCCTCTCGATATCTTCTTGTATTTCTCTTCTCTCCTCTCGTTCTACTCCTCCTCCTCCATGTTTATTAAGAGACTTTGAGCTGAGAGGGTGAGAGAGATATACTCTTGTAATCAGCTGAGATATTTTTATCGGTTTTAATGGAAAGACTAAGAGACCTTCTTCTCTCCTCTGAGACTTATCTCCTCACATCGAGAGAGTGAATTCACGGTCACCAAAAAAACTATGTGTCTCTTGTGTTTTATGTTTATTGATCGAAGTAGATTCATGAACAAAAATATTGATACATGTGAAACCATGCAACAATTTGCTACATATACGGTATTAACAAGCTAACCCATAACTATTAACTTATAACATAAATAATTAATATTGCATCTAATTACATAAATAGATTTTCATATCTCCATATTTGTTTTTTGGTCTTTCAGTTAAATTGTATTTTTTCTATCTAACTAAAGTTCTAGAATATTTATGAGTAAAGTTATTTATCTTGGATGTTAACGTGCCCTTGTTATTGTTTTTAAAAACCTCATAACATTTGAAAACAAACATAAAGATCAAACTTTCAATTTCAAAATTGTTTTGAAATTAAATTCATTATTTATTGTTCAGGTCATCTCTCTAAACTTTAGCAATGATCGTAGAAGTTCTAGCGAAAATCTTGATCTTCTTGTATTGATCAAGATGCTCACTGGCATAAAGCAATTTGACAAGATTCATTAGTCAATGGTCAGCTAATGAACTAAGTATATGATGAAAGAAAAATGTCATCAAAGTTTGAGATTGAACTTATTTAATGATCGTAATCTTTGTTTGCATGTTATAGTGTTTTTTATTTGGACTTATGCTATGAGACACCTCGTCTATTCCTATATAGTCATATATCTATGAA
This sequence comes from Anastatica hierochuntica, assembly GCA_900406275.1. Classification (NCBI taxonomy): domain Eukaryota; kingdom Viridiplantae; phylum Streptophyta; class Magnoliopsida; order Brassicales; family Brassicaceae; genus Anastatica; species Anastatica hierochuntica. The sequence continues at coordinate 16,241 of OVAN01001886.1, read as the reverse complement.
TTGAAAATATGGTTGAACAAAAAAGAGTTATTCCAACTAACATTCTCTCTTTTCAAATTTCAACCAATCTGTGGATTTCGAAAATCTATCTCAAACTATATACACTAGTTATTTAAAGTTGTTTATATTCTTTCAAAATCAAGTTCTTAAAGTTTTTAAGTCTTGGTCCAGTGGTTGACCAAGAGTTAATTAATGCTTCTACACCAGGAGGTCAGGGGATCGATTCTCCGAAGATGCACAATTTATTGCAGATTAATGAAGACATGCTTATAAGAAATCTTCAACGTAGTACCGTTCGTCATGCCAACAGATGGAATGGAAATATTTGTCCGATGAAATATTGTCTTTGTAGTTGCTTCTTAAAATTTATAATAGCAGTAGTAATAATTGAGACGATTAAAAAAAAATTTAGGTAGAGTAAAACTGATTAATACGTGATTGCTATTAATGGCACATTGGGTAGACACAAGGAATAAACATTGATCCGAATCATAAGGATTCAAATTCGTGCAATGCAGGCAATATGTTTTGTTGGATTGTTTAATTAGTTTATGTTTATATAACGTCTTGTAAGTTGTAAGCTAATAATTTAATTCACCGTGTCTCGAGGCGGAGGTACCTCCAAATGTATGATCAAAGAATTACGAGCCTAATCGTGTTCACATTCACATATATGATACTAAAATATTACTCTCTCCGTTTGGTATTATGTAATTTAAAGCTTTCACTAGATTTTGACATGCACGATCGCGCGGATACTTTTTGTGTATTCAATTTTTTATTGATCATATTTAGATTTTTGGAGTGTCGTGTTTGAAGTTTTTGGTTATTTCGAATTTCAGATTCGGGTTCATGTTCAAAATTTTATGATTTTTTCAGCTATATCGAATTCCGGATTTAGGTTTTATTTTCCAACCAAATACATTAATTAGAAGTTCATCCGTATTGAAAAGCCCAAATCGGAAGACAAATATTAACATAAATGAAATCATGAAAAACCAGGCGAGAATCCCAAGCCAAACAATATGCTTGTAAATTCTTCGTGTGGGGGATGAGGCCTATGGAAAATCCTGGAAGGTATCCACCTAGCATTTGGAATTCTTGAAGGAGTGTCTCAAAAGCAGGCCAGCTATCTAGATTTTGAGTTAGAGTAATAAGTTTTGCACAGTCCGTCTCGAAATATTTGCAGTCAATCCCTCGATTTAGAAGTTCGAACATCACTAATAGCAAGACCTCCATCTCTGAATGCAATGGTGACAAGCTCCGACGAAGACACTTTACCCCAAGTAATGATATCTTATCCTCCATATCCAGACACACCCATCCTAGTTCAGTAGTCGGGTCGTTCTGTTTCCATGAGCCATCAAGACGAGAGACTAAACTGTTATTCTCCCTGGGTTGATCGGTTAATTCCCCATCGGGGGACGGTTGTGCTACAAGCGCTTCCTTCCATGCTAAGTAATCAATCTCCGTAGTACTTTGAAGCTCCACCTCATTTAAACAAATTTCTTGGAAAACCATTTGGTTCCTTGATTTCCATAAATTTCATAATAACCATGAGAAAATATCTTGTTTATTTCTATCTTGGACACGTAGGGACTCCTCCAAAATACATAATCCATGTTAGTGTAGATCGAACTTGTTGGGAAGAGCTCTGGCGTTGCCAAGTCTCCACAAAAGTCCCAGAGACGAACAATCGATTGGCACTCAAAAAACACATGATTGATTGTCTCAATCACATTACCGCAACGTTTAAATTTCGTATCACAGCGTACACCTCTGCTAACTAACTCGACTGTGACCACCAAGCTTCCAGTAATTACTTGCCACATAAGAAGTTATATTTTCAGCGGGCACTTTATCTTCCATGTGTGTGCTTTCAAAGCCTCCAGACCTGGCTTCCAGCCATTATTATTTGTTCGCGCTATTACCACAGTATTGAGAAGTTTGTACCCTTATTTAACTGTGTAATGACTAGATATTGTATAGTGCCATGTTGGACTATCATAAGTAGTGGCACGACTCGGGTGAATACCTGAATCAAATCTACATCCTCTGGATTTAGAAATTCATGCAAAAGTGGCATGTGCCACTCCCTTGTCATGAGATCTATCAACTGCAGAACCTTTAGATGCGGATACCAGACATATCCCCTCCCTCATACCGGTCGTGGAATTTCATCTGGGACCCATGAATCTTGCCATACTGATGTATTAATTCATGACCCTATCCATATTCGTATCCTCTGCTTTAGTAGACCTTGGGTGGAAAAATTCTCTTCCATCCGAAAGAAGGAGAGTACGGTTTTTTTAGCATTCAAAGGGTGTACATTCCTAAAGTACCTTCCTCGAAAAATCCGGGCAACCAGAGAATTCAGAAACTAAACCAGTCTCCACAATTTTTTTTCCAATAAGACGGTATTAAAGTTCTCCAGAGATTTAAAACATAAACCTCCTTCATCCTTTGGAATACATAATTTGTCTCATGCAACCTAATGGAGACCGCGATTACATCCATTGGAGCTTCACCAGAATTGGGAGATCGCACTAGTTAATTTCAAAAGTAACTCTTAGGGGAGCTTGAAGAATGACATAACATAATTGGGTAAAGCAAGAGCAACTGATTTAACCAGAATCTCCTTGCCCTCATTCGATAGAAGGTTAGATGACCATCCATTAACACGATCACCCAACTGTTCCCTGATATAGTTAAAAATCTGCTATTGGGACCTCCTCGACTTTCTGGGATCCCAAGATATGTGTATCCATTCCACCTTCCTTCACAATGCCAGTTGTGCCTTTATCATATCCTTTATGTTGCCCTGAACATTTTTGCCAAACATAAGTGGAGATTTTTCAAAATTTATAACTTGTCCTGACGAAGCCCCAGAGTCCCGTAACACATCCAAAACCACTTGACATTGTGATGCTTCCGCTTTACAAAAGAATAGACTATCATCAGCAAAAAGTAAATGGGAAATAGTCGGACTATGACGTACTATCTTATCCCCTATTAAAGCGTTATCCATCTCCTTTCGTTTGAGATTTTTAGGTTTTCAGATTTCCTCGGACACTCGTACGGGGTTCAAATACGTGTTCGATTCAGATAATACCTGAAATACCATGAAACAAACTCGTTGGAGTATTAAACAACGGATGACTAAACTTAATTTTTTAAAAATTTATATAAATTATTTTATAAATTTTTCTACATTTTTAAAAAAATTTATCACTTTATGGTTTTTTATATGTTTGTGACAAAATTTTATTTAGAAAACATTAATATTTTAATATAATTAGTTTTTAAAAAATTATGGATTTATTTTGAATTTGAAAACAAACTATATTTAAATTTTTTGTGAAAAATGATGATTTTAATGATTTGAATAATGATTATGTGAAAAGAATATTGAAATATTCGAATATGTTTGTTAAAATATGTAAAAAAATAATTAGAGTCAGTTTTTTTTTTTAATTAATTAGATACACTAGAAGTACATTTAATAAAATTTCTAAGATGTATTCAATTTGAAAAAATACTTATGAAAAAATCGTGTACTTCAGTTTTAATAAGATAGATAGATACATATTCAAAAATAATTAAATTTTGTATTTTGACCCTAGTTGATATATTGTTGTATATGATTTCTTTAATTAATGAGCTAAAATAATGAAGAAAAAAAAGAAGATACTGAAAATATTTGAAAGAAAAATGTTTTAAAAAATTATAATAAAAAATTAAATCTAAATAACGAAATAATAATTTAAAATCAACTGAAAAGTTAAATTTTTAAAATCGATGAGCAGATTAATCTTTTGCTACAATTTTATAGTATCAATTATTAAGTTTCTTACACATGTTAAACAAAAATCTATAATAAAAGTTAGAAGGGTGTATTCGTTCTATATAAAAAATTGGATTTATGACATAAAAATGATTAATTAGTTTTAAGGATTGCTAAAACATATTAATATAATTGTAGGGGACGATATAAAATATCAAAAATTTATATTTGCGGACTTAGGTTCCTCTCTCTCATGTAGAGGCTTTGGCTTTTAGTGAATTAGAGGTTTTTAGGTAAAGACACAACATGGGATTGAAGATTTGAGATTTTTCTTAATGGTTTTGTTAGTTTTTCGCAGACATTTTACCGGTTTATCTTTAGTGGAAGGTTTTTCTTTAAAGATTGTTTGAATATTGTTTGTTATCTTCATCGACATTCCTGTGTTTCTCACTATCTCTATCAGTCTTCCTCCTTTGTTCCTGGTTCTTTATATGTATCTAACTTGAATCAAATGGATCCAGAGGTGGAACAAGCGTTTAAACGTATGTCTTTAGCAAATGATGAGATACCCTTCACGATGCCAGACCTGCATGACTTCGGTTCTAGTGAAGACAATGTGCTCAACATTATTGGACGCACACTCAATCCCTCCTTTCAATCAATGGAGGATTTAATCATTGATTTACCGTGAGAGTTCAGAGTTGTGAGTCGGGTCACAGGAGTCGCTTTGAGCAAGGAACGCTTCCAGTTTATTTTCAAATATAAGGAAGACATGGAAAAGTTCTAAAAAAGGGGCATGGACCTTTAATAAGTGGTCAATGGTCATGGATTGGTGGTATGATAATACTCTTGCATATTACCTTCTATTTCTTCCTGTGTGGGTTTAGATTCGAAACATACTTGAGAACTACTACACAAAGAAGTTCATCACCAAGCTTGGTGAACTTGTGAGGCAAATTAAGGAAGTAGCTTCTAACCCAGAAAGATCGCAGAGGAAAGAATATGTGCGTGCTAAAGTGCTCTTCAATATAATGAAACATGTGCATCGCTCTAAGGTGGTGAACTTCCTTAATGGTGAAGCAATCAAACTCTTGTTTGATTCCGAAAGAGTGCAAAAAGGTGCTACATATGTCATAAACTCACCACGACAAGTTGAACTGTCCTATGCTTCTCCATGTCGGGCGTAGCACTACGGTTGTGGAGAAATCTTTGTCGTCTTTAAGGGAAGTTGATAAGATTACGTTTCGCTAGTGATTAACTTCGTCAAGTTTTGAATTTATAATCTTAATCACATAACAATCCTCACTAAACAGCAAGTGCACGACTATTTCGATTGTAGTACTTAAGGTTCAAACCACAGAGAACTATAAATTCAAGCAATAGGAAATATTTCCTAAGTTAAGCAAATAAAAAGAGGGATGAAGTGTTGGCACAAAAATAGTAAAGAAGATGCAACACAACCTAAACACACTAAGCAAGACTTGAAATGATGGAGAAGTGGAACTTGGATTGGCATTTGAGAAGGGATAATCAAGTGGCTAGTTAATAACAAAGAAAACAATCAAAAGAACAAGTCTCACAACCATGGAAGTATTTACTAGCCTAATTCACTCTCATGAACATAGGCTATTTCCATATTGATTACATTCACTCAACTCTTGCTTTTTGAAAATGATAAATGAATTAGGAATCATTAAGAAAAAGTTCATATAGTCACTAAACTCCCTAGAAATCAACTCTCATTGGCTAACCTAATTTTAGCATGGTTAAGCTAGGTTCTCCTAGGCCTTTCATCGAACACCTCTTGGGCGTGAAGTATACATATCAAGATCTAGTTTTTATCCAAGATCTAGCATTAAGAACACCTAAACCATAGAGATCTAAGTTCTATTTATCCTTGGACATCATTATATAACCACCTAGTTGTGGATACCGAATCCAACATTTAGAATTTCTAAAAGATTGTGAGTAACAGAGGCTCTTTGGGAAGAATCCTGTTAGGATCGAAAGATGAACAATGAGGTTTCTGTATTGATTCTTTAGAAAGTTTTACAACGATTTGATAATGACAATCGAATATCGAAAAAGATGATTGATACAAAGAAATGAAATTGTGAGTTCTCTTGTAATTCTTTCTGATCGGATCTCCCCTTTCTGCCGCATCTCCTCTTCTCTTTTATATCATTAGGTCTCCTTCTTCTGTTCCAGGATACTCCGATATCTCCTCCTCCATTCTCGGAACTGACGAGCTCTGTCTCTTCAGTCTTCTCCTTTGTTTTCGCTAATGATATTGATCGAGCCTCCTCTTTGAGCGCGAGGACCCTTCAACCACTTTTAGGCTGGATCTGCTTCCTTAGTGGGCCTCCTACGTAAATGGGCTTTGGTTGACCTATCTTCCGAAGAAAGCTGCCCCGATCGGAGCCTCGTCGTTTCCAGGTAGCTTCCTTTGTGCAAGAATAGATTCATAGTGTTTGACCTGGGCCTAACAGGCCTCATTTTCTTTTGGTGGGATTCGGCACCAACAATTGTCCCCAAGCTTCTAGGCCTGAAGCTTATGGCCCATGAAATGGAAAACTCAGTTAATGTGATCCCACCTAATGTTTGATTCGGATAATTACAGATCCTTCAAAGGGATCTTAACATTTTTTAAAATCAACGATCGAGATCTCTCATCTTTGATCCAACGGTGTTGATTCATCAGAAGTTGAGGCGACCTGCCTTAGAACTTTTTTTGTTTGACGCAATATAAAGACGTCTCATTAACCTCTTTACACCACTACTTCACGCCTCCTATCCACGATCTTCAAGGTATCTCTCTCTTTCTATCTCATTTACTTTTGATCTCTCCCTCAAGAGCAAAACTTTTCATCTTCTTTTACTTCTTTAGAGCCACATGACTTAGGAACATCTAGGGTTCTCCTTTCTGATCTTTAACTGATCTTGATCGATTCTTCTTAGACGTCTCTCAGTCTCTTCCCTTAGTCCCCGCTCACTTCTTCCTCAACCTAGATGGGTCGCGACGCTGCCGAAGGCTAAAAAGCCTCAAAGAAAGGGGACAAGCGTTTGCGAGCGAGATCCGGAATGATTGAGAAGGTCGCCGTTGTCGCTAACAAGACATAGATGCTGGCTAAATCTCTTCTGATCTCGAACGAGGGAAACCTATTTTTTGTCCCTACCATCCCTCGTCTTTGTCGGGTCAAGATGTCGTGAACCTAATGGCTCTAGCCCAGGCACCGAAAGAGCTGGCGAGGCTCAGTGGTACTCACAAAACTCCGGAAGATGTTCCTCCAGGGTGGTTCTGCTTTCACGAGCATTACATCACCAATAGTCATCTTAGATTCCCACTTCCCTCTCTTCTTTTAGACCTCCTTGATCATTTTAACCTATCTCTCCCTCAAGTTTGTCCTTCTGTATTTCGAGTGATTCTAGGTTCGATAACGAGATTTGTAGAGAAAGGTTATGTCTTTGGAATTCGCGAATTGTTGTCCCTTTTCATGATGAAAGAGAGCCCTCCGACCAAGGTGGCTAGCGGGACTTATTATCTCCCTGCTAGACCTGGTCGCGGGATTTTCAAGGTTACTGCCAATGACCAGAATTGGCATAAACAGTTTTTCTTTGTCAAAATCGATCCCCAGACAGTTCCCGTAGGCCGTAGTTTACGCTCTGCCTGGGGTCTGACGGATGGTTAGGGGCTTTTACGATATGGGCTTTTGTGTATTGATTTAAGCATTTTCCTTAGTTGCTTTTGACCGACTTTTTGACCTCTTGCTTCTGCAGGTCCCTCTGAATTTCCTCTGCTTGACCCAAAGGTAGCCAGAGCTCTGGTTAGGGAGCTTCAGGATTTGTCTACCAAGTGGACAGACTTCCCCTCTAGTCGGATCAGTAGAGCTAGATTTCCTAACTGGTTCGGGGCTTCTTTTCCTACCACTATTCCAGTCAGCTTTCTAGGAGGTTTGTTTTCCATTGCCTTCCTTTTATTTTTTTATAGTTCGGTTTTAATTCCATGAATCTTGATGTATATATATACTTTTTTTTTTAGAATCAAGTGAGGAGGCTCCCATTGACGTGTCTACCGATGCCAGCACCTCTGAGACTGTTCCCAAAATGCCAATCCAAAAGTCTTTCCGTAACAAGCCCAACAGAACACTACAACTGGTAGTTCCCGGACTCATGGCAGCGCCAGAGACAAGGTCTCGGCAGGCTCTTTCAGACAATCAATCAAGGAGGTCTTGGATGATGGATCCTCTCAACTCCCCCTGATTGTTGTGCCTCTTTCAGCTGTGAAAGAGATTCCCAAAGCTATTGAGAAATCCAGGGAGGAGCCTGAGGCTGCCAGCTTTGAGACCAAATCTAATGAGATGTTTATTGATGTTGGCGAGACTTCCAAGAGATGTGCCCCAAGCCATGTTGAATTGAAGGATGGTCAGGTACCTGAGCATTCCCCTAAGAGAGCCCGTACCGGGTCTAATGAGAGGAACTCAAGGCCTGGCTCGTCTAGGAGTAGCCAGGGTTCGTGGAACTTTGCCCATTCTGGACCCAAATCAGTTTTGGATAATGCTTGGGAGCTAGCAACGCTGATGCGTCACTTGAAACAGATTAGATGTGCTTTTTCTGCTGTCTCCAGGCTGTCGAATTCTTATGGGTACCTGGATATTGCGTACCACTTGGGTCAGGTATGGTCTCGAGTTGTGACTTTCTTATATCGTCATTACTATCTTAATTCCTTATTTTGTATCTTTGCGCAGCTACCTAATGCCTTGAATAAGGTGTTCTTGGGCTATGAGAACCATATAAAGGGTTTCCCTGATGCTAGAGAGCTACAGGATGTTAAGGAGGCCTTTCAGGAGGCCAAAGACCAGTTGGATCATTCAAGACTGCTATCTCAGAAGCTCAAGGCTCAGGTGGAAGAGCTCAGGTCCGAATTGCAGGTTTCACGTGGGAAGGTTGATGATTTGAAGATAGATGTTGAGGTTAAAGGAAAGAGGGTAACTTTTCTAGAGAGCTCCAAGAAGACTCTGGAGGCTCAGGTGGAGGATTTGATATCTGTTAATAGTGAAATGACCAAGAACAGGGCTGCTGAGGTTTGTTTGGCAGTTTATCGTGGAAAGAAGGAAATTATGGGGGCCTATGAGAAAGTTTTGGCCATGGTGAAAGAAAAGTCTGAAAAGAAGAAAGAAGAAATCTCCCTTCAGATCCTTGTTCAAGAAATTTAGGCCAACATGAAGCTTTCGGAAGACCTGATTTCCCAAGAGATTTCGAATGTTGAGGAGGAACATGACAAGCTAGCTGCTCTCTTCCCAGAAGCCAAGGAGAAATATGAAAAAGCTCAGGTCTCAGATTTCACAGTCAGCAAGCTTCCTCTTCCTCAAATGTCAGAGAACTCGGATGTCGATGTAACTCCCACCGTGATGGCTTCTGGCCAATCTCAAAGTGGTGAGCATGGCTCCAACATAGGTCTCATTGATCCAAATGAAGTGTGTGGCCAGGTATACAAGGAAGGTGATGACAAAATGGATAAAAGCCTGAGTATCTCTCCTTTAACTTCTTTCAGAAAACTTTTTTTTGCTTTCGAAACTTAGAGCCTGGGGAGGCTTTTAAACCCTGTTTGCTTTTAGTACTTGTGGCCTGGAGAGGCCTTTAAACTCTTTTGAACTTATTTAGACTAAGAAGCCTGAGGAGACCTTTAAACTTGTTCCTTATGGGGCACTTAGGTGCTTCTTTTAATGTTAAGTACTTTCGGATCATGAATCTTTACTAATTCGACCATTTTCTATAATTAGGGCTTATAGTTGGGCCTCATTTTAAGCCTTTGGGTATCTCGAACATGGGTCCTTAGGCTTACAAGGTCTGGTTATGTTGATTGATTGAGGTTTCAAAGTCATTAGGTGCCTGAAGTGGCTTTGACTTGCTCAGTGTCTAGGTGATCACCGAACTCTGAAGGATTCAGGTTTCTGGATTCGTCATTCTCGTTAAAGATCTTCCTGGAGTTAGACTTCTGGGAGCCCAACTTTTATGTGGGCTTTGGCTAAGCCGTTCCGGCCTTTTATTGATAAGGTCCAAGGCCTTTTTGGGTTTCTTGGGACTTGATCTGGAAGGTAGGATTTAAGACCTTTTAGGTTTTTAGGAACCTGTTTTTGATGATAGGATTTTAAGACCTTTTAGGTTTCTGGGAACCTGATCTTGAAGATAGGATTTAAAGACCTTTTAGGTTTCTAGAGACTCAATAGGATTTTAATACCTTTTGGTTTCTAGGAACCTGATTTTTGATAATAGAATTTTAAGACCTTTTAGGTTTCTAGAAACTTAATAGGGTTTTAAGACCTTTAGGTTTCTAGGAGCCTGATTTTGATGATAGGATTTTAAGACCTTTTAGGTTTCTAGAAACTTAACAGGATTTAGACCTTTAGTTTTCTAGGAGCCTGATTTTAATGATAGGATTTTAAGACCTTTTAGGATTCTAGAAACTTAACAGGATTTTAAGACCTTTAGGTTTCTAGGAGCCTGATTTTTATGATAGGATTTTAAGACCATTTAGGTTTCTAGAAACTTAACAGGATTTTAAGACCTTTAGGTTTCTAGGAACCTGATTATGAAGATAGGATTTTAAGACCTTTTAACTTTGTTGAGAAATAATACGCAAAGAGTCATTTTATTCATTTTTCTGAACTTGGATATATTACAACATGAAAACTTGCTCTCAAATCTGATGTGGTCCGAGACTTGTTCATCGGGTGTCTGACGATCGGAACTCATAGCTTTTGGAACGATCGTCCAGGTTCCTGTGATTGCTTCGGTCACATCTAGTGTTTCTTCAGTGTGATGGGGGCTACGCTCATTGAGGGAGCTGCCTACGTTCCCTTTCAATGGATCAAGCCTAACGTAGTTCGATTGTTTTGATAGTACCTAATGATAATACTTCTTGAGGTTCATGGCGTTCCATGATCGTATTTCAGGTACCCCGATTCGTACCTTTACGAGCTTGAAGACTCCAGGTCGTACCATGTGGATGATCCGGTATGGACCTTCCCATTCGGTACCCAACTTCCCAACGCCTCGCTCTTTGGTGTTATCAAAAACATTCTGCAGAACTAGGTCCCCCACAACGAGTTTCCGAGGTTTTACCTTGGAATTGTAATGTCGGGCCATTGTCTGCTAGTAGTTTTGTATGCGGATCATTGCCTGATCCTGGCGTTCCTCGATAAATTCCAGGTTATCGAACAAAAGTTGGTCATTTACCTCGGGGTTAGAAGTACAAAGGCTCAGCCAGAGGCTCCCAACTGAGGTTTTGGCCGGGACTACAACCTCCATCCCGTAAGCTAAAGAGAAAAGGGTCTCGTCTGTAGCTCTCCTTGGGGTAGTGCGACATGCCCATAGGACCTCAGGTAACTTGTCTGACCAGGACTTTTTGTTAGTTCCCAAGCATGTTTTGAGGTTTGCTAGTATTGACTTATTAGCTGCCTCAGCCTGTCCGTTTCCTTGAGGGTATCGCGGTGTGGACGTAGTTAGGCGTATGTTCCATTTGTCGCAAAAAGCGAGGAAATCGTCAGATATAAATTGAGACCCATTGTCTGTTACGATTTCGTAGGGGACTCCATGGCGACATATGATGTCTCGCCACACGAACCTTTCGACTTTGAATTTAGTTACTTGCTGGAGAGCCTCAGCTTCTATCCATTTGGTGAAGTAATCGGTCAAAACTAGTAGAAAACATAGTTTCTGTTGTCCTTTCCCTAATGCGACCAATGGCCTGACGATATCCATAGACCATCGCATAAAAGGGTAGGGTACAGATATCGAGGATAGTTATTCGGTTGGTTGGTAAATGATCGGGGCATGCCTTTGGCATTTGTCGCATTGAGATGAGTATGTTTCGCAGTCTGCGATTATAGTGGGCCAAAAGTAACCCTGTCTTTTTATTCGGATGGCCAACGCTCGGCCGCCTGAATGGTTTCCGCACGATCCTTCGTGTACCTCTTTCATGAGTTCAATGGTATGGGACCATGAACACACTTTAGGGATGGTCTGGACACGCTTCGTTCATAGAGATCGGAGTCGATTATGCAATACCTTGTGCTTAAAGCTTTAAGTTTTCGAGCCTCCCACCTGTTTGGGGGGGGGGCTATACCCTCCCGAATGTATTGGAAAATGGGAGTTCTCCAATCGTCTCTTCCAAGTACTTTGTTGCGGAGGGATTCAGGGGGTTCCTGTTCGGGCTCATTTTCGGGCTCCATTCCATCTTCTGGATTTTCTTGGGCCTGGATCGTGCTTCCGGAGGTATTTTCAGAGCAAGGCTCTGAAGAGCCTAGGATTTCTGAAATGCCTTCAAAATTTGGTCTAGTAACCGGAGCCTGGGTCATGCCCCCAGTGGTATCTTGAGAACTCAGATCTAAAGACTTTTTGTTCTCGGAGGCACCTGTTGCATAAACGACGGCATCTGGATTTTGGACCCTGCCCCTGGCGGCATGCCTCTTGAAGTTGCGGATCTTGGTTTTTGGGAACCAAAACGTTGTAAGAACTTGGGCAGGGGCGGTATCTCGGGCAGCTGTTGTTGCTACTTCCTCAGGATGGCTAGCCTCCTGATGTTCTTTCTTTTCGTTATCAATTTCAGCTTTGGTAGCTATATCGATGCTAGGTTTGTCTATGCCTTGGACCGGTATGACGCGTTTGACAAGGGAGTCAGATGTAGAGGCTAGAGCTGCTAACGCGTCGGCGGAGGAGTTTTCTCTGCGAGGGATCCTTGTTAGCTCAAATTTATCGAGCTGTGCGGTAAGGTTTCGGATGACCTTGAGGTATGCCCCCATTCTTTCGTCCCATGTCTCATATTCTCCGTGAAATTGGTTGGTCACTAGCTGGGAATCGCTGAAGCACTGAGCTCTCGGATTCCAAGACCTATTGCTAATTTCAGGCCTGCGATTAGAGCTTCATAATCGGCCTCGTCGTTTGAGGCGTTTAAGCCGAGTCTGTAAGACTGCTCAATTACATCGCCTGCTGAAGAAGTAAGCCTCAAACCGACTCCAGAACCTTGTCTTGAGGATGCTCCATCGACATGGAGGGTCCTTTTCGGGGTTCCTGACTTGTCGAGATGTTCAGTGGCTAACTCGATAACAAAGTCTGCTAGAACCTGAGCTTTAGCCGCGGTTCGAGGTATATACTCTATGTCGTATTCGCTGAACTCGATCGCCCACTTAGCCAGTCGTCCAGACTGGCTGGGACAATGTAGGACCGAGCGTAACGGTTTCGAAGTCATTACGACGATAGAGTGCAATTGGAAATAGGGTCGGAGCTTTCTGGCCGCGGTTACGACAGCTAGAGCTAGTTTTTCCATGGCTGGATACCTGGTCTATGCGTCTACTAGATTTTTGCTGGTATAATAGACAAGTTTCTGCTCGTTTTGTTCTTCTCGTATCAGTACGGCGTTGACCGCGGCACGTGATACCGAGATGTAAAAATACAAAGGCTCTCCTACCACTAGTTTTGAGAGTATGGGGGCTCCGAGAGGTAAGCCTTCAGCTGCCCGAAGGCTTCTTCACACTTCTCATCCCATAAGAACTTCTTATTATTTTTAAGAAGCTTGTAGAACGGGAGGCATTTGTTGGTAGACCCGGAGATGAATTGATTTAAAGCGGCGATTCGTCCGGTCAACCTTTGTACCTCGCAAGTGGTTTTTGGTGATGGCATCTCGAGGAAAGTAGCTATCTGTTTTGGATTTGCCTCGATGCCTCGTTCCGTTACCAGATAACCAAGGAATTCCCCAGAAGGCACTCCGAATGTGCACTTGGCGGGGTTTAACTTCATATCGTATTTGTTTAGGATATCGAAGCATTACTTGAGGTGGGACACGTGGTCCTCTGTGACTGATGATTTGACAAACATATCGTCGATGTAAAGTTCCATGGTCTTTCCGAGTTGTTGGGCAAGCATCTTATTGACGAGCCTTTGGTAGGTTGCACCCGCGTTCTTTAAACCAAAATGCATTTCCTTATAACAGTAAGCCCCTCGCTCTGTTATAAAAGCAGTCTTTTCCTTGTCCTCGGGGTCCATCATTATTTGATTGTATCCCGAGAATGCGTCCATAAAGGATAGCAGTTGGTGGCTAGCTGTGGCTTCAACTAACCGGTCGATGTGGGATAACGGGAAGCTGTCCTTTGGACAGTCCTTATTGATATCGGTGAAGTCCACACATATTCTCCATTTCCCGTTCTTCTTTTTGACTACAACCGGATTGGCGAGCCAATCGGGGTAATGAACCTCCCGAATTGAATCAACTTTCGTTAGTCTCTTGACTTCGTCATTGACCGCTTGAGCTTTCTCGAGGCCTAGCTTTTGCCGCTTTTGTTTGATCGGTTTGAAGGTGGGATCAACGTTTAGCTTGTGAGTAGTCACACTTGGGTTGATCCCTTTCATATCATCGGTGGACCATGCGAAGGTTCCGACGTTGCTTTTGAGGAACCGAACGAGCTTCTTTTTTATGTCAGACGGTAGCTTGGATCCGATGCTCACGCATCGCTCAGGGTTAGTGTCGTCAATGCAGACTTGTTCAGTGAGGTTCCTTGGAGGACCTCAGATATTTTGCTGCATCTCCTTCTCCTCCTGGATCTGTAATTGCTACAAGGTGGATTCCTTAACGATTTGGAAGCCTCCCAGGTAGCATATCCTGGATATTATCTGGCTACTGTGGATCGTAGCTATCCCGTCAGGCGCAGGGAATTTCATGCATTGGTGATAGGTGGAGGCTACCGACCTCATTTTGTGAATCCAAGGCCTTCCCAGGATTGCGTGAAATGGAGTTGGTCCGTGTATGACCACGAAATTGATCATTTTCATAACTCCGTAAGCTATGACCGGGAGCTTGATGGTTCCTAGCAATGTAGCAGTCGCGCCAGAGAAACCGACGAGATTCACTTTTTGCCCTGTAATCTCGTAGTCCTCTATTTGCATCCCTTTTAAGGCGCTATAGAAGATCAGATCGACAGAGCTCCCAGTGTCGATTATTAGTTTAGGAACTTTGTATCCAGCTATGTTGAGAGTGACGAGTAGTGCATCGTCGTGGGGTTTGCCGAGATCGTGGGTCTCGCTCTCCCAGAAGGATATTTTGGTGTTAGGCTCCTGAGGTGAAGGCCTTGTCTTAGAAGTGGACTCAACCTTTCGTAGGTGTCTTTTTATCGCATTCACGGAGTCTCGGCAGACTTCGGATCCTCCGAGAATGTAGTCGATCCTTGGTTCTGGGCGAAGTTGGCTTGGAGGCTTGCTCAACAAGGCAGCTATCGTCCCTTCAGGAACAGGTTTAGGAGCCTCAAGCCTGAGGCTTTTCCCTTGGGGGAACTTCCCTAAAATCATGTCGACCCACTTCTTAGGCGCCGGTGGCGGCGAATCGGTTTCTTTTTCAGGTGACCTGTTTCGCTTCGGGGAGATGTCCCTAGAACCCTTTTTTAAAAGGGCAGGGGTTTCCTGAGGTCTACGTCCTTTATTTCTCCAACAACGAATTTAGCTGCCAGTTGTCGTTGGAGGTCCCAACATTCCTCGGTGGAATGGCCCTTCCGGTCGTGATAGGCTCTAAACTTGCTTTCATCGTAGGCCTTGGTCCAAGGGGCCTTGTTTGTCACGGCAACAGGTTTCTCTTGTTGCTCTTCCTCGACGGCGTAGGAATGCTCCCCTTGGATCTGGTTATTACGGGGGTTACCTTTTCTAGGTGGGCCCCTTCCATCTTGGTGGTCACTCTTTGGAGGATTCTGCGATTTCTTATGGATTTTATCCATAGCGGCGGTCTCCTCTTCCAAAGTGATGAATCAGGATGCTCTATGTAATGCATCATCGATAGTTGGCAGAGGGTTAATGGTTAATCCTAACCAAAACTCAGATCGGTACCAGAGACCTTTTCGCAAGGCTTCTATAGCTACCTGATCGTTAGGGTTCGAGAGTTTTGTTCTGATTGCCCTGAATTTGTCGATGTAAGCTCGGAGCGAGTCATTTACTCCTTGCCTAATTTTCCACATGTCGGCTTCAGAAGCCTGCTTCACGATATGGGTCGAGTACTGTTTTATAAAACCATTCGGCAGCTGACCAAAGCTATCTATTGAATTAGGTTTGAGCCCTGAAAACCATTCAAGAGTTGTTCCAATCAGGTTTTCGACGAAGGTTCGGCAGTAGCCTGCCTCGCATTCATCCCGAGTGAAGTGAGCTTTGACAATTGCTAATCTGAAGGCTCTCAAATGAGGTTTAGGGTCGGAGGTTCCGTCGTACTCGGGGATACGCACCTTTCTTGTATCTTTGATATAAGAATTGGCGATTNCTGTGAACGGGGTACCTCTGGTTTCCTCAAGGATGCTCTCGATTTCAGGAGCTGAGTTGGTGACTCTATGAACCCGGACAGTGAGTCTTTGGAGAGTTGCTTGAGTTTTTCCCATACACCTTCGGATCGCCTCGGGTCCTTCCAAAGGGAGGACAACCGAGTCATTAC
>OVAN01001885.1:0-37215 GCA_900406275.1 Anastatica hierochuntica | reverse complement strand
CAATAAGGTGAAAACCCCTCTTTCAAAACAGAAGCTGCCTCAAGGACTTTTACCGGTGGCTTAGACGAGCAACACAGACCAGTGACTTCTTCATACTCACGAAGCAAAAAACGCAAAGGGAAACCACCAAAGACAATCCACAATTCAGAAGGCCTGTTTGTGCAAAGTTGCCTGCACAAAATCTGATGAACAAGCTGTCCAGATATAGAGCATTGTCGGACAGGCAGCCGAAATAGCGTGCCCAATGGAGAAGCCAAAAGAACTTCAAGCTCAGGCACTCTGTAGAGTATATCAAGAACATCAAGAAGGTATTGCGGCTTCGAGTACCCATTGATTCGAACACCTGACGGGTAACAATCTTGAGCAAAAAAACGAGGCGGAAGAGCACCTGCAACCACACACAAAGAAGATTAGCTTACAGAAGCTATTAAAACCCACTAGGTCAACATATCAAAATAACAACAGCTAACTAAAACCTATTGGTTCACCAAACCAGGGCACAAGACAAACCAAAGTGTTACTAATATATGAGGTATGTCGGGACAACACACAATAGCTAAACCCTAGTGGCTGCCACAAGCAGCTCCCATCGGGAACCCAAGGGTAAATAATTCACGAGGCATGCTCGACATGAAAACCAAGGGTATCATTTTTTAAAAGAATGAGGGAACGCAAACAACACATGACAAGGAACCTAGCACAGATCCTAGCAAAAACATAGCCATAGGTAGCACGCATACAAGACTAGCTTACATAACTCTACTAAATCCTAGTAGGTGCCACAAACCAAAACGACAGCAGGTAACTAAACCCTATTGCCACAACCAAGTGACGAGGGAACCCAACTGTGACCAATATATGAGGCAGGTCAGGCCAACGTAAGGTAACTAAACACTAATAGCTGCCAGAGGCACGGCACGAGGGCAACCCAAGGTTAAACTGTTTGTGAGGCAGCAGAGCACATGAAACAGTAAGGTTATCAATTTTAAAAAGCAGAAGGCACCACCAAAAATAACAAAGCACATACAAACTAGCACAGACCCTAGAAAAACACAACCATGGGTTATGCCTAACCATTTCACACCCAACAAAGGAGCCAATCGCAACCATAACACAACAAGCAGACATACCTTGACCACCCACCCGAGAGGCCCGATGCTTACTAGCCATTCGTTAACAACGAATCAGGACCTGCAACAAAGACGGAGCAACCAATGTACACACCATTATGTGGGGAAAATCCGTAACACAAAAGACATTCCAATTTCAGAGGGAACCACATGCATATGTAACCTAACACAAAAGAGATTCCAATTTCAGAGAGAACCAGAGGCATATCTAACCTTACATTTAATAGAAACACAACATACATGGATGCAAACAACACAAAAAATTCACAACAGAGCAGAACAACCCCAACCGAAAAAGGCGATCCACAAGCGAGGAATCCACCGTTACCCAGAGAATCAAAAAAATCCATGCATGTGAAGATTGGGAGTATCAAATTGAAGATAGAGACGGAGAAAATACAACAAAATCTTTCATTAATAAAAGCTCGACTAAGCTGAGATTCACCTGGTTCTCTTCTCGGAGACAATGTCGCAATCAAACCGAAACACCCACAGCTCCTTCCTCTAACAGTGACTAAACAACAACCAAATCCAAGAAACCACACCTTCAGTTCTCAAACACAGCTTTGTATCTCGGCCGACAGATACAATTCCGAGAAGAGAATATGAGCTGTGAATAAACTGAGATTAGATTTATTACACACAAAGGTAAAACGGATTTTTTGCCCTTAGAGTTATGGCAAACCTAGAGACGCACTCAGTTATGGTATATCTGCAATAAAGTCCGAAAATTATGGCATATCCATAATTTTCCCTAAAATTTATTCAACGAGAAAAAGTCCCAAAGTAAAAGAAATTACTTTTGTTTATTATCGATCAATTATGTGCATAGAAAACAGAATTGATTTGGTCCTTTTCTGCTTTTTCTTTTTTTTCCAGTGACTCTCAGCTATATATATTTATATTAAAAATATTAATGATAGTGGTATATAAACATAGTAACAAGCTTGTTGTTGTTGTCCTTGACATCTAAGACAAACTTGGCCCCAAACTTTTTTTACTTGTAACAATGGATGAGGATCTTGATCCAAGTTTTATTCAAGCACCGGAACATAGATCAACTTCGAAGTTCATCCCTAACCAACCCGAAGAAATACCCGTGATCGATCTTTCGCGTCTCGACAACCCTGAAGATGTCCAAAACGTGATCTCAGAAATTGGTGATGCCTGTGAAAAATGGGGATTTTTTCAAGTGATCAATCATGGTGTGCCTTGTGACGCAAGAAAACGTGTGGAGAAGACAGTGAAGATGTTTTTCGATTTGCCTATGGAAGAGAAGATAAAAGTGAAGAGAGACGAGGTGAATCCAGTAGGGTATCATGATGGAGAACACACCAAGAACGTTAGAGATTGGAAAGAAGTTTTTGATGTTTATTTCAAAGATCCAATGGTTATTCCTTCTTCAACAGATCCTGAAGATGAAGGTTTAAGAGTTGTTTACAACAAATGGCCTCAATTTCCTTCTGATTTCAGGTACTTTTTTCTTTTTCTTATTAGTCAAAATTTTTGTGTTTGTGAGAGATATGAGACACAACGAACCGGTTCCGGTTTAGATGATCTTAAACTGTTTAATTTAACCCCTAATTTGTAGATGGTAATCTTACAAAAATATTGGATTCGGGGTACTACCATATATAGTTTTTTAAGATCTTTCTATTTTACGACGAAGAATGAAAATTTTAAATCTAATGCAATTTTATTTTTAAATTAAGATTTACTAATACCTATGTTGATAATTCTATTTTATAAATTATTTAAATGTTTTTATATTTCTACTTGGATAAAAATAATGTCTTATTTCTGTCATATCTATGGATGCTTATTTTTAACAGTTTGGCCTTAAACAAGAACTTTTCTTTAAATTCTTAACTACATTTGGGCAATTCTCAAATATAGCACATTTTCTCATTTGTTAGACACATTTAGCATGTTGTTTTGGATTTTCCACATGTAGCATTTTTAAAATGTTAGAATGACCATTTTACCCCTAACTATTTTTAAAATATGGCTTAGGGTTCTCATTTTTCCTACACCCTAAACACTAAACACTAAACCCTAAACCCTAAACCCAAAATTAGACAGGGCATTTTCGGTATACCGTGTGTTAAATATGCTATGGTTGGAAATTTTGGGCTTGTATGCTACATGTGGCAAAAAAACACAAAAGTGTGCTATCTAAGGGAATTTCTCTTACAATTTTTCTCGAAATAAATTACTTTTATTTTCCTTTCTTTTGATTTAATTTGAGCTACTTTTTCTAGTAACTCTTTCACGCCCGTGAACGCTATCCTCCAAGTTCAATTCTGCATCAACTACTCCATATGAACATGATTGGTTACAACTTACACGTGTAGCGCAAAAAAAAAATCGACAAACAAAAAATATCTTTTAATTTTCAATTATGTAAGCTAATCCCTCTTTTTTTTACTTTCTAATTATTAGGGAAGCATGTGAAGAATATGCAAGACACGCTGAAAAATTAGCGTTCAAGCTTTTGGAACTTGTCTCATTAAGCTTAGGCTTACCAAAAGATCGTTTCAACGATTACTTCAAAGAACAAATGAGTTTTTTCAGGATAAATCGTTATCCACCATGTCCACGTCCTGACTTAGCTTTAGGTGTTGGTCACCACAAAGATGCAGACGTTATAAGTCTATTGGCTCAAGACGATGTTGGAGGATTACAAGTTAGTCGTCGATCAGATGGTGTTTGGTTTCCGGTTAAACCAGTTCCTAATGCTCTTGTCATCAATATGGGCAATTGTATGGAGGTAAAAAGAGTTAATATACTATTTCTCATTTTTCGAAGATATATAAAAATTTGCATTATAATGACTATATACTATAATGTAAATTGATTTTTACATATAGGTGTGGACGAATGATAAGTATTGGAGTGCAGAGCATAGAGTGGTGGTGAACACAACAAGAGAGAGATATTCAATACCATTCTTCTTGATGCCTTCACATGATGTTGAAGTGAAACCATTAGAAGAGCTTTTGAGTCCTGAAAATCCTCCAAGATACAAAGGCTATAAATGGGGTAAATTCTATGTTAGTAGGAACAGAAGCGATTTTCGAAAACTCGAGATCGAAAACATTCAAATCGATGACTTCAAAGTTGTTGTTTAATATGTATTGAGTTTTATATACCAATCTATGATGTTAATCAAAAATAATGTGTGCGAGACTGATAGTTTGTCAGAAACAATAAATTAAGTCCACTAGTGTACCTTTGTGCAGTGGATGTTGCGACATTGCAATAAAATCATGAGACATAGAATGTGAAGTGGATTAATGATTTACTTTCCTTTGTAAATTTTTATTTTAGGTAATTTCTTACTCAAGTTTTTTTTACTATGATTGTTTCGTTTATTTTTTCGATATTCTACATCTTTAAAATTTAGAGAATTTTGCTAAATTATAACGAAAAATCGATATCATTGTCTCATTAGTATAAAACTAATGTGGATTTGTCCCATTAAGACAATATTTAATGAAAATCCCATTAAACCCTTCAATTTGAATTTACATACTAATTAAAATAATTAATGTATATTTGCTAAATCAATGTAATTAAAATCATGTCATTAATTAAAATTTTAAAATAATAAAATTATTTTTCATTAATATTTTTAAACAACAAAACCGTTTTGAAATATTTTCAAATATTTCATTTAAATAGTTTCCTATAAATCTCTATAATATATTCCCTTGATTTAAACCAAATAAAAAAATAAAATAAAAGCAAAACAGTTTTTGGTTATACACGATTTTCTCCCAAAACAAAAAAAATAACTGCGTCGACTTAAAAATAACATCATCGATTTTCTCCCAAAACAAAAAAATAACATCGTCCACTTTAAACCAAATCAAATGTTGATCGTTACTTGTCATGAATACCATTTTCCTGTTATAACAAGTCTTGTGTTATGTTTATAATACCAACAACAAGTCTTGTGTTCTGTTTATAATACCAACAAATATACTCCAGTTTTGATCACTAATTCGTATTTCTATAATCATTAATGACATCTTTCTTTTGTGGTTACACACATTTTGTTTGATAAAATATAATTGAAACAAAATTTAGAAGTAGTAATAAAATAACTAAGTAATTTGATTATTAATAGATGAACAAAAAGTTAAAAACACGCTTTTTTATAAGTAATCTCAGCTGATTTTTTTAGTTATTTACAAAATTTCTTTCAAGAATGTTGAATCTGCATGAATCTTTTTTTTGGCGTCAAATTTCATTTATTAAAGTTCCACTAGATTTTTTTTTCATTAAAAGTTTGACATAAATCAAATATGAAAACTTCCAAATTTAAAAGATTTGCATATATATTAAGAATATACACTAACTGCACTTCTCTTATTTCTAGAAATATGATCAATATTATCCGTAGAATCACGTTTCAACTTTGCGTAGAAACAATAGAAGAGGTTTGAGAAATCATTTTACCTTTAGTAGATAAATGGGTAAATGTAGATTATTCTTTCTAAATTAATTAGAACCAGAGTATAAAAGTGGACGTTCTGTTCCAAAAATTTGCAACCCGCTTTGAAATATGTAGATAAAAAATTCTACAGATTTAGAATTTTATTGAAATTTAGATTTTTCTTTCGAATACCTCTAGATTGCCTAACAAAGTGTGGAATTTCGTTTCAACTTTGTCGTTTTTTTGCAGAACCTAACATCTCATTTTCGTAGAACAAAATTTGAAATACTTATTTAAAATTTTTTAAACCAAAATAAAAATACATGTATGTTGATATGAGTATTTGAACCATCTTTCCTATTTTTTACTTTTTTTTTGACTTGTAAAACCACTTTTTCATAAATTTTGATAAATAAAAGGGCATTAAAGGAAAAAATAGCATAAATATGAATTTATCCCATAAGGACAATCATATCGTTTTTTGTTCCTTTTTGGCAATTTTCCCTAAAAATTATAGTTATGTTGAGTTTTTTGTAAGAAGAAGACCAAATAAATTTTATCAAAAATATCAAAGAGTATGATTGGTGACTTAAATATTAGACTAGAGTTTGATCCGCGCATATGTTTTTTAAAAACTTTTATATATTTTTGACCATGTTTAGGTTTTGTCGAGTATCGGGTTTAAAATTTTCGATTATTTGGAGTTTCGGATACGGGTTCATGTTCAAAATTTTTAGATTTTTCAGTTGTATCGAATTTTAGGTTCCGAATTAGATTTAAGATTTTTAGATTTTCAGGTTTCATTGAATACTTGTATGGGTTTAGTTCGGATAATATCCGATATCCGAGATACCGTGAAACAAAACCCGTTGGAGTATTTTTAAAAAAATATCAGATAATTAAACTTAAATTTTCATAGTCTATATAAATTATTTTTATAAAAAAAATTTAGATTTTTTTTAATTTAATCACTTTATGATATTTTTTTGAATTTTTGTAACAAATTTTATTTAGAAAATAATAATACTATAATATAATTAATTTTTAGAAAATTAGAGATTTATTTTAAATTTAAAAAAAAAACTATATTTAAATTTGGTGAAAATGATTATTTTAAATTGTGTTGATTCACAATTTTGATGATGGTTTTGTAAAAAAACATTGAAATATTATAATATGTTTGTTGGAATATGTAATAGAGTAATTAGAGTTATTTTAATTTATCATATATATTTACTAAAAATTTCAAAACATGTTCAATTTAAAAATTATACAGGAAAAAGTTGTACTTTCTTTTTAATAATAAGATAGATTTGGTATGAAACCCTGACAAATTATTTGCCTCAAAGTTGATTTCCTTGAAAATTAATTTTACTGTATTAATTTTTCTAGCATATGGTGATGTGAAAAGATGTGAATAGAATCGACAAAGAAAAGAGGCAAGGATTCAAACATTAAACTCTTCAATCTGCTGAAAAAAAAACTCTTCGATCTCATAATATCATTTATAAATGTAAGTATGCAAGTGTGGACCCCCTTGTTCACATGTGATAATTTCGAATTCAAATTCGAAAAATGTCATTTATTATGTAGAGAATTTTCTATCAAAATTTTAGATAAATACGATACAAATATAAAACCATACACAAAGAAACCTTTAAGTCACGACTTGGTCCACAAGATACGCCACAACCATTTGAGATTAGAAAGAAAATTTCTACTTCTTACTAAAATCAAACAATTGCAGTGAAGACTCGACCATGAGATCTTCATATTCTAAAAGATTGCAATTTTACTTTTGTTCAACATCAACTTTTAATTAACCAACGGGTTTAAATACAACTGATTTTATACTTCCGCCAAAACTAACATGCATAATTCACTATCAAAAAGAGTTGTTTATGCCAAAACTAACCTACTTGTCCCTTCTAACTATGATGAGAACAATTTCATCCCAATAGGGTGAAGTGTCTCTTGAAACCATAATATTAAACCACAAGTAAAATGATTCCAAACGAGTGTTGAAGCAAATCACATAAGTAGTCATTGAAGTTTGAATTGGTCTTATTGTTAGTTTGTCTTATTCAATAAAGAAAGAGTCTTTAAGCTCAAGTAGTCGTAGTTAGTTACTTAAACTTAGGGACAAGTTGTTACTTCTTTTAGGAGTTTATTGTTCAAGTGTAAGGCTATTTAAACAAAATGTTTGTTTTGATTGATCAAAGCAAAAATACGACAGAATCAAATGGAAAAAGTGTTTGCAGACATGTTCATAGGACATGTCTAAATTGTGGCATGAGAGATATGATCATCTAAATCAATGTGATTTAAGAACATAGCAGAAGAAAAGTGTGGTATGAGGCCTCCAGTCCTTAGAGCTCAAAGCTTCACATGCTCAGACTGCTTGGTGGGAAAGCAGCCAAGGAAACCTATGTCTAAAAAGAGTACATGGAGAGCTAAGGAGGTGCTGGAAATGATTCACTCAGACATTTGTGGTCCTATTAGCCCTACATCCATGAATGGAATGAGGTACATTTTATGCTTCATAGATAATTATAGTAGAAAGGCTTGAGTCTATTTTTGAAGGAAAAATCTGAAGCATTCCACCACTTCAAGATGATTGTAGAAATTGAAACAGGGAAAAGCATTAAGGGTTTGAGAACAGACAGAGGGGGAGAATACACATCAATTAAGTTCTCAAGCTACTGTCAAGATCAAGGCATTAAGAGACAGTTAACCACTGCTTACACCCCTCAACCAAACGACATAGCTGAAAGAAAGAACCATATTGTTATGAACATGGTCAGATCCATGCTTTCAACCAAAAAGATTCCAAAAATCTTTTGAACAGAAGTTGTAAGATGGACATTCTATGTTCTTAACGGATGTCCTACTTTTGCGTTGAAGGACATCACACCACAAGAGGCTTGGAATTGAACAAAATCAAATGTAAAACACTTCAGATTTTGGGGAACCATTGCACATGTTCACATTGCAGACCAACACAGAAGCAAGCTTGATGATATGAGTACACCATGTGTTCTACTTGGTTTCTCTGAGGAGTCAAAATGATACAGGTTGTACAATCCAAAGACCAAGAAAGTGGTGACCAGTTGTGATGTGGTATTTAAAGAAAAAAAATTGGGTTTGGGAAGAGAATCGAGATCTTTACACAGAAGGTGAGCTGACATGGATTGGTGATGATGTGGACTGAGAGGAGAGTAATATTGAGGAGGATGATGATGAGGAAGAAGATCAGAATCGAGAAGCTGCTGAAGTGGAGCA
This sequence comes from Anastatica hierochuntica, assembly GCA_900406275.1. NCBI lineage: Eukaryota > Viridiplantae > Streptophyta > Magnoliopsida > Brassicales > Brassicaceae > Anastatica > Anastatica hierochuntica. The sequence goes on along the minus strand of OVAN01001885.1, from coordinate 28,362 downwards.
ACTTGAGGAAGTTATGACAGAAAATTAAATTGAACAAACCGCAGAGATTAGGAAGGAAAGAAACAGGAGACATCCACGTTATTTAAGGGATTATGTTCATGGAGATGAAGTAATAGATGATGAAGAAGATGAGATAAATATGGTGGAGATAACTTCAACAAATCCTTCAAACTTTGAGGTTGCAGAGAAGAACTCAAAATGGAGAGAAGCCATGGATGAAGAGATCAACTCTATAGAGAAAAACCAGACTTGGGAACTTTGTGTCTTGACTGATATAGCTAATTGCATATGATTAAAGTGGACTTACAAGATAAAACTGAATGAACAAGGAGAGATAGTCAAGCACAAAGCAAGATTAGTGGCAAATGGGTACTCGCAAGAGCAAGGAATTGGTTATGCAGAGGTATATGCTCATGTTGTACGCATGGACACGATAAGGACCATTCTGGCCATTGCAGCACAAAGAAAGTGGGTCATATACCAGCTTGATGTCAAGTCAGCATTCCTTCGTGGGATACTCACTGAGGATGTCTATATTCAACAGCCTAAAGGGTATGTAGTAGAAGGGCAAAATGACAAAGTTTATAGGCTGCATAAGGCTTTGTATGGCTTAAAGCATGCACCAAGAGCATGGTTCAACCGCATTGAAGAGTACTTTCTCAAGTTTGGATTCACTAAATCTCATAATAAAGAAACACTTTTCTTGAAGAGTGACAATCAAGGTAACATCTTGTTTGTTAGTGTATATGTTGATGATCTTATATACACAGGAAGTTATTTCTCAAAAATGATGGAGTTAAAAAGATCAATGCACGAAGACTTCGACATGACTGATCTTGGAAAGATGAGGTACATCCTAGGAATTGAGGTGCATCAGATGTCAGCAGGAATTCACATCTCTCACGCCAAATATGCTCTTGAAATTCTGAAACGCTTTGATATGGAGGACTGCAACTCTGTTCTAACTCCGATGGTGCTAGGGGAGAAGCTTGATATGAACAAAGAAGGAAAAAAGGTAGATGAGACACTCTACAAGCAAATGATTGGGAGTCTCATGTACATTACAACTACAAGACCTGATTTCCAGTTCTCTGTAAGTTTATTAAGCTGATTCATGTCTACTCCTACAAAATTACATGCTCAGGCTGCAAAGAAAGTGTTGAGATATTTGAAAGGCACAACAGATTATGGGATTTTGTATAGTGGTGAAGGATCAAGAGAGTTGTTGGTCTATACAAATAGTGATTTTGCAGGTGATGTTGATAGCAAGAAAAGCACTTCAGGATATGTCTATGTCTTTCTTATGGACAATGCAGTTGTTGCTTGGTGCTCAAAGAAACAACCAATTGTTACATTTTCCATCACTGAGGCCGCATATGTAGCAGCTTCAGTTTGTACTTGTCAAGCTATTTGGTTCAAGAGAGTTCTGAAGGAGTTGGGATATGAAGCAGATGGGAGCACGATTATTCTTTGTGATAACACATCGACAATCAAGTTATTAAAGAATCTTGTGTTTCACGAGAGATGCAAGCATATTGGAGTAAGGTTTCATTTCTTAAGAGATTTTGTGAATGAGGGTGAAATAAGTTTGGAGCATTGTGGTTCAGAGGAGCAAGACGCAGATATTTTCACAAAGCCATTACGGAGGGAAGTGTTCAAAAGGATGAGAAGCAGACTTGGGATTTGCTCAATCAAGGATAATTAACTTGAGGAGGGAGTTTAACTTAGGGAAGGTTTGTTGGAACAAATCAAAAAAGTAGTCATTGAAATTTGAATTGGACTTATTGTTAGTTTGCCTTACTCAATAATGAAAGAGTCTTTAGGCTTAATTAGTCGTAGTTAGTTGCTTAAATTTAGGAACAAGTTGTTGCTTTTTTGTAGGAATTTATTGTTCAAATGTAAGACTATTTAAAGAGCCATTTATTTCATGAAGAAGATCAAAATTTTGAGTACATTACAGAGTCCTTAACTCTACAATGAGGGTCTAAACCGGATGGATTCGTTTCCTAATCGTAAAAAACTAATCCGATAATATAGCGGTTGGTCGCGACCAGATCGGATTGTTATCTCGGACCAACCGCTAAAACACCAAATGGCACATCTCCACATTTATCATATTTGTACTCAAAGTTGATCACAGTGTCGACAAGAAATCATTCTCTCGACGACTTATTGCAATTGTGGTTTGGTTCACGTATTAAGGGTTTTCTAACATAGTTTAATTTTACAAAAAATTCAAAATGATACATTTATTATGAAGACGTCTTTTGTTACAAATTACAATATATTTTACACTATAAAAAAGGTCGGTCACGGTGTTGATTCTAAGTGATCATTGATCCGAGTTATGGTTAATCACGAACAGATGAGAAAATATCAAAAACATTTAAAAAGGCCTCGACAAAGATTCATGCCAATTGTGCCTAGCTAGAATCTAGAATCAATTTGTGGTAGAGAATATCAATTTGTTTTTCTTACTCATTGTTTCAACCTACCTTTTTTTCTTTAATAATGAAAGTGTCTCCATCTTTTAAGTTCGCATATGGCTTTCAATAAGTCCCATCACCATAAGTACTCAAATATCTTTGTAAATCACTCCAACCAAAATACCAAATACAATAAGAGAAACTTAGAACATCTCCAATGAAATTTTTAAAAAAGTCTCTAATGAATAAAAAAATATAAAAGAAGAGAGAGAATTGGTTGAATCTCTAAAATTAGAGATTTGAGTCTCTAAAATTAGAAATTTTGAGAGATTCAAGTCTCTAATTTTAGAGACTCCACTCACACATATCTTCATACTAGTGGTTAATATATTTTTAATAATTAAAATTTAATTATATAACTAAATAATATTAAATTAATTATTATTATATTAGGTTTAGATATTCACATGAGTATCTTTCATTGAGGGTGATCTTATTGGTAAAGATCGTCTATGCGTCTAAAAGTGAAAATTTTTACTTTAATTTTTTATGAAAATAATTAAAGTTCTTTTTAGGTGGCCTACTTTTTCGTCCATACACATTTTTTATTTTTTCCTAACTATATTTTCATTAATTAATAGTAGTGTTACATAAATTTCAAAACACAACTTATCAACAAAAAATATGTTATAAATTGGAGATAGTATATACCAAAAAAAATTGTATACGCACCGCAAATTTAATATGTTACGAGATTTCTCTCGAGACAAATTTTATTGGCTCATAAAAACTATCCGCTATTTATTGTCCACATATGTACTTTATTGTCCTAACAATAATGACTGTAAAAATGTTATTTCTTGTAATTAAAAGAAATCAAATTGTTTTGAATCAAAAAAAAATTGTTTACTGAAATTCGTCTAGATTCATCAACATGTATACTTTTTATTTACACAAACCCCACGTGGCATAATTGTCTTATAAGCTAACCCGAACCTCACCACAAAATCATCGATATCTCCGTACCAAAAGCCACCCAACAACCACAAACCACCGCCAAAACTGCATGCCATGGGAGGACTCGACGAAGCTTTTGTCCAAGCTCCAGAACAAAGACCCAACGCTCATCTCACCAGCTCCGATGAGATCCCGACCATCGACCTCTCCCCTCTCTTAGTCCCAGATTCTGATAAAACGGCGATCGTGACGGAGATTGCAGATGCATGCAAAAGATGGGGTTTTTTCCAAGTGATCAACCACGGCTTGCCCTCGGATCTAAGGCGTCGGGTGGAGAAAGCGGCGGCGGAGTTTTTCAATCTAACGGCGGAAGAGAAGATAATAGTGAAAAGAGACGAAGTGAATCCCATGGGGTATCACGACGAGGAACACACCAAGAACATTAGAGATTGGAAAGAAGTTTTCGACTTTTTCTTGCAGGATCCGACGATTGCTCCGGCGACTCCTGACCCGGAAGATAACGAGCTCAGGAAGATGACAAACCAGTGGCCTCAAAACCCTTGTGATTTCAGGTGAGGAAAAACATCTTAAATTACTGCTAATCACGAGTCAAAGAACATCTAAAAATGGTTAATTATTATATCAAACAAGTATAGATTAATAAACTAAATATAGATTAATATCGTTGGGACGAAAATATTTTATTAATTTTAAAAATTATTATTAATTTTTCGAGAGATTATTTTGGTCAAAAAATCGATTTGTGATTAAGGAAAATTATTGGTCTATTGAAGTATTAATTTGTTGAGTATTAATTTATAGAAGTTATGGTGTAAAAATTATTTAGTTTTATGATGGGATTAGGTGAATTTTTAACTTGTGTGGTATATATAGAGATGTATGCCAAGAATATGCAAAAGAAGTGGAGAAGTTGGCATTTAAGCTCTTGGAGCTAATTTCCATTAGCTTGGGACTATCCGGTGATCGGTTAACTGGTTACTTCAAGGAGCAAACAAGCTTTTTGCGGTTCAATCATTACCCTCCTTGTCCGAACCCCGAGCTAGCATTAGGCGTTGGACGCCACAAAGACGGAGGCGCTCTAACCGTCCTTGCTCAAGATAGTGTGGGTGGATTACAAGTGGGTCGTAGATCGGATGGGCAATGGATCTCAGTGAAACCCATACCAGATGCCTTGATAATTAACATTGGCAATTGTATGCAGGTAAAACGCATGAGCTTTCTTTGATACACTATATTAGAACCGATCGATGAATATTGTTTGGTTGTCATGGCGTAGGTGTGGACAAATGATAAGTATTGGAGTGCAGAACATAGAGTGGTAGTAAATACAAGCAAAGAGAGATTCTCAATACCATTCTTCTTTTTCCCATCACATGAAGTCAACATTGAACCATTGGAGGAGCTTGTAAGTGAAGAAAACCCGCCTAGTTACAAAATGTACAACTGGGGCAAGTTCTTTGTTTCAAGAAACAGAAGTGATTTCAAGAAGCTTCAAATTGAGAACATCCAGATTGATCACTTCAAGGCTTAATTTACTACGTTATGTTGATTATTAAAAGTGAATGAGCGTGACCAAAATTTTGCTTTTCTATCCATATGCATACTCGTAAAATATAGTTTATGTGTAACTTAGTATATGCTTCTTAAAATGCATGCGGGTGTGGAATCTTTAATATTTCTAAAATGCACGCGAAACCGGTGAAAAGTTGTTATTTTCCCATCTCCATCATTATTATTCTAAAGATAAAGTAGTGTCAGAAAGACATCAGATCTAGGCTTTATATAAACTAAAATATCCATCCAAAATGAGAACATAAATAGGGTAACAAAATTTGAGAAAATAATAATTTACATTCGGGTCTGCTGGTTACTCACCAATCAAATGGAAATAGGTGGGAAAAAATTACGCTCCATCTTAGAGTAAATTTCCCACTTGTTTCAAGTGGATGAAACATTTTACGCTGGCTTTTTCATTTTTTTGTACGTTGATTTTTTTTTTTCATTTACTCTAGTTTTTCACCAAGCACACCCTTAGATCGATAGACCCTAGTTAGCTCAAACACTAACTTAAGCTTTCTACATTTGATATAAGAAGAGTACAATATTGAAATAAAAGGTTGAGAAAATTCTAGTCGCTTCCTCTCTCTGATTTGTTTGTCGTTTTGAGGGTTAGTTCTGGTTTTCAATGGCTGGTCACCGATGTTGTAAGTGTACCCTCCTGTCTTTCATTCATTGTATTAGCTTTTTTTGTTTCGTGATGATTTTTGAGCTTTTGAGATGTTCTCGGCTCCTTGTGGAGCGACGATCTTGTTGTTTATTTCTGACTTCTTGTGAAGTGACGGTATTTGTCGTTTACTGAAGTTAGACATTTCGATAATCACGATTAGCTCAATCTTCGGTTCAGTGGCTTGTAATTTATTTTCTCCTTTTCGTACAATAAGCGAATGGTCTTTGCTAGGCTATCTACATCGAAATTGGTGGGGATTGATCTTTTGAAGATGGATGTCCAATAACTTGGTTTTTTCAAGCTGCTATTGTGGATAAAAGAAGAACCAAGCATTTAGAGGGTCCGAGCTCATGGTTTAGTTGTTTGTCCCTAATTTTCGGATCTTCGATCAGCCGTTTCCACTAATTATTCCTTCCAGGTTTTATGAAAAAATGATTTCCAAGTAAACGAGAAGATATCATTTTCGGAAATTGTCTAACGCTCTCTCGACGAGTTTCCATCGCATAGACGGTGTAACATGAATTTTTAGAAGAATATACTTTAGTACGTCATCAAAGTGTCATCCGATAGTATGATAGGTGTAACGGTTATTCCATATGCTTAAGTGTATCTTCTCTTTTGTTTGTAATTTGCAGAAAAAAGTTGATTCCATTAATAAAATGGTCAATTTCGGTGTTAAAAAAATTCCTACAATTAAGCGAGAAATAGTTGATGATGAATATAAATTAATTAAATGTGTTGGTCTTGTTTTTTATTTTTGGATTTAAGGGTTTATCCATGGGATAGTTACGTTAATATAGTTGGGTTCATACATGTTTAAGAGGGATTATATATATTGCAATCAAATTCTCTTAATATATACATATGTTGGTTATGTCTTGGTTTAATTTATCGGTTTCTCTAGGTTGTATTTAAGTGGGAGTGTATCTAAATTTTCACTTTAATGAAGCTTTATTAATAACAAACTACAATGTTCATATGTATCAGACCTGAATCGTCATTCTCAGGTCATCGCAAATTTAGATTCATACTCGAATTCGTTGTATCATCATGTTGCAGACAACTCTGACATTTGTTAGGTAGTTGGGAAGCTAATGGAAATCAAATTATAATACATGGCGTCGTTCGATGATCAAGGCTCTCAACTCCAAAAACAAACTCGGATTTGTCTATGGCACTTTTTCTAAACCTATAGAAGATAATCCTGACAATTGATCTTGATCTAGATGTATTGGCATAGTTTGCACGTTGATAACAGACTCAATTTCATAAGAAATAGGATGTGGAGTTGTACACTTTGATGATGTTAGGTTGTTATGGTTGAATCTAGATCGAAGGTTTAAACAGAACAATTTGTCTAACATTTATAATGTACACAGCAGTTGGATAATATTCATCAAGGTTCTCTAGATCATAATGTTTATTACACTCGCCTTACAACACTCTGGGAAGCATTGGAGAATTATGAGAGCTGCCTTCTTGTACTTGTGGCAAGTGCACTTTTAGATCTAATGAACGATAGATACAACTATATGAAAGAACGAATATAGTAAGATTTCTGACGTGTCTAAATGAATCTTCCACTCAAGCTAGAATAGATCACAGTGATGGATCCATTGCTAGAATTCACCAAAATCTATAACTTCGTGCCTCAAGTTCCATTGCAATGGTTTTTCATGTAGGAATGAATCAGTGAAAGCTTAGAAGCAACTACGACTATCAAGGAATACAAAGACATCTATGTTCTCACTGTGGTTAAGTGGTCATATTGTAACAAGTTGTTACAAATTACATGGTTATCCCCCTGGATACAAAGTTCCTTCTACCTCAGGTCATTTTATGGAGAAACAAAAAGGGAAATATCCATAGACCAGTGTTGTTCATATGATGTATGCTTCGGAGAACATGGCCCAAGACTCACCTTCGAATCATGTTGTCACATACATTGGAGGCTCTACGATACCATACTACCTTGTACCACTCCTTGGTTATCATAGTGGAAGTTCTCAGACTAAAACATCTACAAATATCACTAGCAGTACTCCTGCAATGAATCATTCAGTAAACATGTTGAATTTTGTTGTTGAATTTTGTTGCTGGAAGTAGTTTAAATGGTAAAGAGCATATAGTTCAGTTGACACTTGAACTGACAACTCCAAAGTTCATCGTATCAAATCGTAGGTTTATCAACCCCATCTCCTAATGTTAGTTCAATCTCAATTCAAGGTATCTCACTCATACATTCTCTTTCGGCTTCTCTTCTTGACCAATTTTTTTAATTTTTTAAAAAAAATTGGATTTTAGATATTTTTTAAAGTTGTCATATCTGATGTGACGTCAAAATGTTCTCTACTATGAAAAACACTATCATCACTCTTCCAAAATACAAAACTATTCGTGTTCACATTTCTGGTTCAATCAAACTTAGTGACAAATTTACTCTTCAATATGTTTTCTACATTTATTCTTTTCATTACAATTTGATCAGTGTTAGTTCAATCACAAAAAGTAGAAATCTTTCAGTAACTTTTTTTAATCATAATTCATGTTATATTCAAGACTATACTCGGACTGGATGATTGGTATTGGAGAATCAAATTCAAAATTTGGTATTATCTGAGAACGAGCATGAATATAGAACGAGTATGAATATGTGGTATTCTCTACTCCTTTTGATCTCACTAGGCCAACACATTTGATACATGACTTTATGTTTCCGATGTATGCATCTCAAGCATAAGAAAATCGAAGTGGCAGAATGAATAAGAGAAAGAGATGATATAAAATTTAGATGTTATTTCATTGTTTTCTTCTTTGGAGATACTTTATTAATTTGAATTCTAGACTTTTAAAAGATTTAAATGATATATTTATGTTAAGAAAAAAAAAACAAAAGTCATAAATTAAACACTAAATGGAAAATACCAAACTCAAACCTAAAAAAAAAATATTTAGGTCCTATAATTCATTTTTAGTCTTTGTGGTATTTTAGGACAAAAACTTATGAAATTGTATAATTTTCATTTTTGGAGGGTGTGGTAAATTTTTCCATAAAACCTTTTTGATACTATTTTAAAAAAGAAACAAATATTTTATTCTAAATGAAAAAAACAAAATATTTTGTACTATTTATTGTTAAAAATGAAAGAAAAAAAATGGTAGTAGAAGGTGAATACACGTTCATTTAACCCGTTTTTCCTTTTTTTTCTTTTGCAACATTGTTTGGCTTTTGTTAAGCCATTTTCAATTGCATTTATTTTTCGCATTTTGCTTCATTTTGAAGAAATTTTACTCCGTTAGTGTTTTATTTCTTGCTTTAGATGAAAGAATGAATAATGTTACTTAAAATTTGAAGTTTTATTCATTTCTTTATTTTTTAAAAATGAACTCTTTAATTATAAATTGGTCATTTAGCTTGAAATTAATCTAATTTTCTCTTTAAAAATGTTATATACCTCAATTTTATCCAATTAATTTAAAAGATTTTATTATTATTATTAATTTAAAATTTTAAATATACTAATATATATATATATATCACATAAAAATGCAATGAAATTAGTTAATACAAAACCTAAAATACATCATTAACCACTAACATAAAAAAGTAAGACAACCTAAACTAATGCTTAATAATATGTTAACCATTTTCAGATATACTAAAATATTAAAACATTGTATGTGTGATGTGATACATGATATAATGACAACATGTATAATTTCACATAATATAATAATCTCTTATAATTGAGGATGAAAATAATTCACATAACATAATAAAACATGTATAGATTTTTTGTACATTTTATTTTGTAAAATATAATTTTTTTGTCAACCACATATTAATTAAAAAGTAAGGAATTGACCAACCAACTCGGAGAGGAAGAGTGTACAAAAATATAATCACGGTAAAAAAAAGCGGGATCTTCGCGCTAGGCTATCTGCTTGAGTGTTCATCACACGCAGGCTAAGTGTCAGCTGGAAGCGTGGATAGTGTCCTTGAAATAGTTGGTGATCCTAGATGAACGTATAAAAGGCTGGTCATCTCTCTGAATCTTAAATATAATATTTTTTTGTTTGTGTATTGTTTAGCTCACTCCGTTCAAGGTAGATAGATATTGTGAATATGTTGGTGGTTTTTGATGAGTTAATAATAAGCCCAATGATCTAAAGCAATTCGACTCACTGAGTCAAATACACAACACTCCAATTCAACTCGTTTGAGTTTTTCTTTTCTGTATACATTTTTTGTAAAATATAATTTTTTTATGTTGGTGTATTTGTTTGGTTGATTCACTCAAGTCAGGTAGATAGAGAGTGTTATGTGAGTTGTAACCCTTTGACCAAAGCTTCTTTCAGATCTGAAAGGGTTATCAACTCTCTGACCCGTATTCTCCGGCGTCGTTTCATGATATGACTCTGGTCTCTTCTCTTACTCTCTCTTTTTAACTTGGTCAGTGTTACTGTTTCTTTCTCTCAACATGCCACGCCCTTTCTTTCATAAGTTGATTTTCTCATCCACTATCCAAGAAAAACGTTTGGTAAACTCTCTCTCTTTCTCTTCCACTCTTTTTTTAGTTTCTTTTGTGCCTTCTAAGTTTTGATTCTTGATTTTGTTGTGAAAATTGAGGGTTTTACCAAAAGGTTGCAATGATTATACTTCACTTCTTTAGTTTTTTGCCATCATATTGTCTTTGATTCATGGAATAAAGTTTCATTTTTTTAAGCTTATGTTGCATAATTCCTCTGATTTTGAGTTCACCTATGTGTTCTTTAACAGCAAAATTCTAGTGTAGTTTAGGAATGTATTTCAACTGATTTGACTTCGGATGATGATAAAGATGTATGATTCTGTTAGATTGATGCAACTTCTGAGGAGAGAATGTTGAGATCTGTATAAATAGTTTCTCAGTTATTACGAACAGAATCATAGATGTTATCATCATCAGACACCTTGGTGAGTTTTTAAATCTTGATGGTTTCTCATGCGGGTGATGGTTGTGCAGAGAGTACCAGATAAGTTTGTGAGTAAATTCAAGGATGAGCTTTCGGTTGCTGTTGCTCTCACAGTACCTGATGGTCATGTTTGGCGTGTAGGACTAAGGAAAGCTGACAACAAAATTTGGTTTCAAGATGGTTGGCAAGAGTTTGTTGACCGTTACTCCATCCGCATTGGTTACCTTTTGATTTTTAGATACGAAGGAAACTCCGCCTTTAGCGTCTACATTTTCAATTTATCTCACTCTGAGATCAATTACCACTCCATTGGTCTTATGGATTCCGCGCCACACAACCACTTCAAACGCGCCCGTTTGTTTGAAGACCTTGAAGATGAAGATGCCGAGGTCACCTATCCTTCTTCCGTCTACCAATCACCGCTTCCTGATTCCGCCAATAAAGGGTATGCTGGTTCAGCAGCTATCCAAAGCTTGTTTACTGAATCTGTTAAAGGTGTGGTTTCCTTTTGCCTTTCTTGTTTCCGCAGATATCTGATTGTCCTCTTTCAATATTAATGGTGAATATTTCCTTTTCTCCCAGCTGAAGAGACGACGCCAACTCCTAAAGTTCAGAAAAAGAGAGGCAGGAAGAAGAAAAATGTTGATCCTGGTAAAGCATTTTCCTCTTCTTTCCTCTTCTTTTGACTCTTGATACTCTTGATACCGAGAATGACCCTTTTGATGTGGTTCATCCAGAGGAAATAAACTCATCTGCTCCGCGGGATGATGACTCAGAGAACCGTTCAAAGTTCTATGAGAGTGCTTCTGTGAGAAAAAGAACCGTGACTGCAGAAGAAAGAGAGAGGGCCATCAATGCAGCCAAAACGTTTGAGCCAACAAACCCTTTCTTCCGAGTTGTTCTTCGACCGTCGTATCTATACAGAGGTTGCATTATGGTAATAATATAAAACATCAACAGCATTTGAAGATTGGGTGAAAAAGGCCTAATACACTCTGCACATTGGTCTCTAACAAACTTCTCTTTTCTTGGGGGTGTGTTGTTTCTTCAACAGTATTTGCCTTCTGGGTTTGCTGAGAAGTACTTAAGTGGGATCTCCGGGTTCATCAAAGTCCAGCTTGCGGAGAAACAATGGCCCGTTCGATGTCTCTACAAAGCAGGGAGAGCTAAATTCAGTCAAGGATGGTACGAGTTCACTCTGGAGAACAACCTAGGAGAAGGAGACGTGTGTGTGTTCGAGCTGCTTAGAACTAGAGATTTCGTTCTGAAAGTGACAGCCTTTCGAGTCAACGAGTACGTCTGAAACAAAGAATCATCATCATCACTTCCCTCACTCACCCACTGTAGGTATTAATTATGGTGTGATTTATCTGCAGTGTAGGGATTTTCAAACTACAATTTCGTGTAGGGTGTCTTAATTTGTAACTTTGTTTCTCTCTGTGTGTTATTGCATTGTCATTGTCTTGTTTTCTTTCTTGGCTTTACTTGTGATTCGATGTGGATAAGTTGATTTCACCATTATATATAACCTTGGAGTGTAACTCAAGCTGCTTTGAGTAGCAAGTTAGGGCGAATACATTTGCTCAAAACGTGGCTGCTTAAACAGTGCTATCTCCATGTTTGAGCTGATGAAAGTGAAGAATGTCTTCACATGGACATAAATGGCAAACATGATTAGCTCTCAAGGGAAGAGGAAACGTAACATCGAATCTCCTAAATCGAATGGTTGTGATTTTGCGATTAAATCAAAGGAAATATCTTTCGCTAGCTTGGTTTCTGCTTATCGACATATAGGTCTTGTTCACGAAGGAGTCGAGCTGTTCAAGAGCATGGAAACAAGTTTTGGTTTCATTCCGGTTATTCAACACTAAGGATGCATAGTAGATTTTCTCGGTAAAGCAGGGAGGTTAAATGAAGCTTATGAGTATGTATTAGCTATGCTTATTAAACCGACGCTATCTTGTTAAGAAGTCTCTGCAATGCCTGCAACACTTAAGAAAAGACAGTAATGGATGAAGATATCCAGAAGGCTCTTATCGAGATTGAACAAGGAGAGGAGAAGAAGAAGCTTTTGGGTTCTGAGTGTGAAGACTATGCCGCTTTACCGAATGTGTTAGCTTCTAAAGGGAAATGGAAAGAAATAGATGATCTGAGGAACAAGATGAAAGAAAGAAGAATCAACACAAGACATGGTTACAGTTTTGTATCCTTAGTACATGTCAGGATCGCAAAACTACTCAACAAGTTTAGATTCTTGGCTACATCTAGACAATACATTACATTACACAACAACTTGCAGGTCTCTCGGTTTGGTTCAAAACCTCTGTTAAACCCTCAAGACTCTCTTGTCTTCTTCTACTTTAAGCACTTCTTTTGAACTGATCGCATCAACATCTACACCAAAACTAAAAGAAATTCAAATCCCCAATCTCTCTATAATCATAAATGGTATTCAAGAACAAAGTCTGATTATTTATCTCCCCTTACCGTTTAGAAGATTCTCAAACTCGATGTCTCTTGGTCTCTTGTTGGGTTTGTGATGTGAAGAATCACCACCATTAACGAATTCAGCATTTCCCCTAGTACCTTGAGTCCCAAGAAACCCCTGTTCAGTAACATCGATTAACTCATCGTCGCTGTCACTGATATCAACTGCATCGAGTGGATATTTGATCTCGCAAGCCGAGACATCGAAGATTACTACACGGAAACTCGAGTTCCCTTTGTATTCGAACAAGAGAAAGTGGCCTTCACTGAAAGAATGAGCCTCTGCAAACTCACTCCAACCTTCATGGAGCCAAATCTCTCCACCCATACGTTTAAGCTTTATTGAACGTTTGAATCCAACAGGAGTCTCTAATGTAACAACATCGGAGAGGTTAGCTCCGTGTAACATCACAAATCTTGGTGGAATCCTCTGTTCAAACAATGAGATTATCACAAATGTCAGTAGATCTTGAATCCTCTGCATCTCTTATGAACAGTGTAGATTAATTTTGGTATATCTTTACCAAGAAGACAAACAAAAGTTGGAGATAAAAGAGTATATCAACTTACATAATCCTCACAGATTGTAACACAAATTTACAAAGAAACAGAGAATCAAAACAGAAAGCAACACATGCAAAGTATGTTTTTTTTTGGGTGAAACTCTGTTTTTGAAGTAACTAGTGGAGACTCTTAAAGTATATCAAACTCATATAATCCTAAAAGGCTGCAACACAAATTAAGCAACAAAGAATCGAACCAAAAAGCAACACATGCAAAGCGTGTTTCTTTGAAGTGAAACTCTGTTTTTAAAGAAGTGTTTTTTTTTTATTACCATCATGTTCTTCTTCAATGTTGAAGGTAAAACCAACTTGAAGAACTTCTTCACCGGAGATTCAGGTTCTAGTGGTCGACGGCGGAGAGAGGTTGAAGTAACTCCGGCCATTGTTTTCCGGGTAGTAACCATTTTTATTTTCCTTTCTCAAACAAAGAGATGAAGAAGAAGAAGAAGAAAAGGGTAGTGAGAGCGTTATAACAAAACCAAAGAGAAGACAGACAAGTTATTTTTGTCGTAATGTTAAAACATTTGATTTGACAAGTGATACAAAGCTTCTTTAATTTTTCTACATTCCCAAGACTCTTTCATTAAAGTTGTCTACAGTTACCAAAGTATGTCATCACTCATCACCACTAAAAATAAATCAGGTGAAATCAGATCAACGTTTTGGAAAAGAATGGTGTGGGCTTTTTCAAGAAAGCAAAATATACGGGTTGGCTTTATTCCTCAAAGCCCAATAAGTGTGTTAAAAAATACCAAAAAGTAATCCGACCTGCCGGAATCGAACCAGCGACCTAAAGATCACAGCAACTACTACAGTCTTCCGCTCTACCAACTGAGCTAAGGTCGGATACAATATTTCATCTTAAATAAAGATATATAAAGGGGATTTTATACTACTAAAATAGAAACAATCGGTTTTATTATGCTTCGTTTGAGTTTCTAATGACTTATAATAACTTATAAGTTACCTCTGCAACTAAATATTCTCAAAAATACATAATGTCAATGCATTAATGTGTCATTGTTTTGTAAACTATGTAAGCTAAGAAACCCATGTTGCTGACTGCATTTATTTTGATATGTATGTAGATTTCTACGGGTTAAAGAATTATTGATTAAGACTCAACAAAAGAATTATTGATTTAAAATTGAAAAAGAAAAAGTGGAGTTTATGCTTAACCTAATAAGACCTATTATAGTCTTACCATGTGAGTTATGATGATAATAAAATTGAAACATAAAACATAGTCAAGATTATGGGCTTAATCATTCTTAATTAATTAAAGTAACTAGTGGAGCTTTGCCTAACTACGTTGGGGAACAATCATAATTAACCTCACGGTGTTCGAAGACGTAACCTTATTTTTTTATAAGAAGGTAGACTACACCAACTTTCATTTAATTTTCATTCTTTTCTTTTCCAATAAAATTTTTAGATGTTGCGTTTATTTTATCATTGATCTAACTTTGGACCATATTGTAAACTCGATTTGAGCCGAATGTGAATGTGTCACACAAAATATACGACTAGGTAAAGTCCGCGGATCTGTCCTTTAGAGTTTTCATCTTTGTGCTATTGAAAAAAAATGTTAGAAATATGGAAGAATGTGTAAATATGTCAATGTGCTACACATATACATGATTTGTATCAAACTTCAATGCGACGAAAGGGTGACTTAAACGCTCATGAAGACAGCAATATGATATTACAATTTCATAAGCTTTCTAATGGCTTCTTCTTTTTCAACAATCTGAACTAACATATGAACCTAACATACGTATATATTAAAAATATATATATATATATACTTTGATTTCCTATAAGATCAGTTTTGAAATATTTTATAATATACAAGCTAGGCCTACCAGGTCTTTTTGTGATATAATTTACTTTGATTTTGGTTCGATGTGTTTTATTCTTTTATTGGCCTTTTCACAAAAGATTGACCAAAAAATAATGGGTCTATGTTTATAATTTCTTCCACTATATATATCACGAGGGCTCAAACTTGGGACCTTCAAGATTCTCCCATTTGCATAGCAATATATATATATATTAACACGGGGTTGATTTTTCAATAATGAGTAAATGGTTGTAGATGTAGTTGAGGTATAATCCTTGATCATTTGCGTAGAAACGCTCATTGACTAGCCTTGACACTTTGAAAGGTGAAAAATCATCGACCCAACAATATTTTGCTTATGAGCAATTAAGTTATATTTTTGCATTTATTACGTAACGTGACAATTTGTTATTTATACTAGACTTTACGAACTATGAATCGCATTGGCTTATTTTTCAGATGGAATATTGATATATAAACCTCATAGGACAAGTACAATATGAAATTCTGGTTGTGTTTCAATTTTGAAAAACATATATATTATATGGTTTATATTCGGGTTAGGGCCTTAGGGGTATATCAAGATCTATTATAAGATTCTTGTTTTATTTGAGAAGCATTAGAAAGAATAAAGGTGTGTGTGTCAATGTTCTTTTTGAATACATAAATTTGTACTAAACTTTAATCCGACGAAATAAAGACTTTTGAACAATAAGCTCACAAAGACAGCGATTAAATTCTACATCTCATTTTTCAACCAAATCTTAGATTCTTGAATTCAAATTTTTCTTTACAAAATCATTTAAAATAGCCGATACTAAAAAAAATTCATGATATAAACAAAACGATTCAATACAATGAAAGTATGAAACAATCTTTTCACTATTATAAAAAAAAACAAAAACTTCCCCTTTTATAGAAAAAAAAACCGTAAATTCAAATTAGTATGTGCAACTTACAAAGAAGATCGAATAAAATAGAGGAACTTTCTGAACTTTTAGATACTTTTATGACGTGGCAGCCTCTTATTGGTTGTATGATCTGCTTCTTTTTGCCGGCCACAAAACTTGTCTTGGCCACAAAGGCAGGAATCACATGCGCCACGGAACATTCCTCTTTTCCGTAATCACGCGCGAAGGCGGTGGCTCTTGCACTCTCCTCCGCCAGTACATCTCAGCTCAGCCAACCACCGGAGACGACTTCTCCGTCACGCGCCACACTTTCACCGATTTGTCTAAGCTCCCGCTGTACACTATCCATCTCTGGTCTCTTCTCTCTACTCCGTCTCCGCCGTCGTCCTCCGCCTCTTCCACCGCAGTAAGACACTTGACGGGTCCTACGTGGTCCATCAAAACAGAGAGACACGAGTGGGACCCATTGGCGTTTCTTCTCCAGACACAAATGTTCTTATCCGCTCCGCCGCTCAACACAAGACTCCCAGCGGCGGCGAGGCAGAGCACAGCCATACGATGGCCGCGTAGAATCCCACCGTGAGACAGATATTTTTGCCCTTCCCAGAAATTAACGGAACCGTCAGAAGTTCCACAGTAAACAACAGCCGCCGTTAAATTAACCGCTAACGCCGTCACGGCGTTCTCTTGCTTCATCAACACGTTTACAAGAAAATGCTTCGTCCCTTTCCCTTGAAGCTCGCGTTTCCACGTCTTCAAAGTTCCGTCGGCGGAGCCGGTGAAGAGCAGGTCGTCGAATCCGGCGGCTACGGTGTTTATGGCGTCGTCGTGAGCCGGAATCGATTCAAGACACTTGGAATCCGACAATCTCCAGACTTTAAGAGTCTTGTCCCACGAACCGGAGTAGAGTAAACCGAGCTCTTCGTTCAAGCTAAGACACGAAACGGCGTCGTAGTGACGAATCTTGAGAACATTCTTATGGCGACGGACCTGGACGTAGTTATTCGGGTTCACCGACTTCGTCAAAAACTCTTTCAAAGTCGGCAAGCTTCCGACTCGTGAGTATTCTCCGGTTCTTCTCTTCGAACCTCTCCAAACCCGTATTTTACCGTCTTGATGACCGGTGAAAATCCGGTTATCTCCGGTTATCACAATCGCTTTAACCAATCCACTAGTTGATTTAAACCCGGAAAAGTCTTTGAGATCTTTCCAGACACGAATGTTCTTAGAATCAGATCCTGTGAAAAGAAGATCTCCAGATGCAGCCAATGAGTACACATGGCCTTCTTGTCTCACGATCGTACCGATCAAACCATTGTCGGGATCGTCATCGATGTTTCGAGTCTGGTAGATCCATGGAGATTTGTAGTAAGGAGAGTAAGTCTGGTTCCACGGCGAGGGAGACATGGACGGCGTCGTTGTTGTGTCGGTGTAGTACGGCGAGTAAGTCTGATTCCACGGTGATAAAACCTGGTTAGGAGACGAATCGCCGCTCGTGGTGGAGGCATTGCTTTGACGCTGGTCATAACTAGTAATATCTCTATTAATGTTGCTGCTGCTGCTATTAGGGTTTTTGACATCAGTAGCATGGCTCTGTTCTTCTTCTTCGACGGCGGTGGGATCGGAGTTTAAGAAGGCGGCGAAAGTGAGTCTCCGGTGATGACTACTATTGGTATTGGTCTCTGTGGCTAGTACCATATTTTTGAAGATTACACACACAAGAAAAATCGAGTAGTTGATGGGTTTTTAATTTTCTTTAGTAAGAAAGATTGATGGGTTTTGAAATTTTGAGGAAGACAAAAGAAGTTTGAAGATTTTATTTTCTCGGGATTGGGAGAGAAAATTTTGTGGGGTTTGGTAGAATAATTGAAAATGAGAAAAAAAAAGGAGTGCTGAAGAAGAAGATTGGTATATATAGAGAAGAAACTGATAAGTTGGTGAACGGACGACGTGGGTTATTGACACGTGGCCTTTAGAATGGAGACGTGACCCTCAGATACCCGGAGCGCTAGTTTTCACATGAGAGACGGTCTTAAGAAAAGAGAAAACAAATAATGAAAAGTATGATTTTTTATTAACAATATGTAACATTTTTATTACAAACAAATTGTTGATGGAAAAGGTAAGTGGACGGCCTCAAAGTAATGCGTTACATTATTTTCTTTTTAAAAAATGTCTTTAAGTTAAATGTAAAAGGTTAGTATTACCATATCTGGACATTTCTAAACTATTTTTTTTTTCACCACTATTATTCTATTTGTACGTAGTTCTTCCAAAATGAAATATAAGGGTATGTTTTTTTTTTTTTAACATCATAAACAACTTCATTAGCTTAAAACAGAGACATCCTCATGGAGGAGATGAGTCAAATACAGAGGAACATAATTGTGACAAACAAACAAACGAGTTAAATTGTTCCAAGTTTTGATCAACCTGTCTGCAGGTTTGTTAGAGGCACGATTAACCCATGAGAAAGTAGCAGCTTCAAACCTTGTACGCCAATGAAGAATCTCCCTTATCCAATTATGAAGCCGAAAGTGTTTTGACTGCTTAGTAACTAGCTTATAGAGAAGTTGATTGTCTCCTTCAAAGACCACACGACGATATCCTTTAGACCAACAGTGTTGCATAGACATCAAAAGACTTAGAAGCTCCGCTTCCAAAGAGCATGAAACAAACTTTCCTAGACTCTGTCCTGCCTCTTTGAAAAAACCATGACTATCTCTAACGACCCAAGCTGCTTTAGCTTGTTGTTGTTGTATGAAGCCGCAATCATAATTGCATTTGACAAAGTCCACAGGCGGACGTGACCAGCTAGACACGGGGATTGTCCTCACCGAAGATGCAGAAGCATTCTTCCAACACAGCGACCATTCCTCAGCTTCAGACTTAGCTTTTTGAATATCTTGAAGCCAAGAGCTACTTTTCCGTTGAAATAGAAGAAGGTTCCGGCTTTTCCAAATCCTCCACATAAACCACATCGGTAATTGTCTTTGCAAAGCATCTAGATGGTAGTCATGAGCTGAGTCGAGGATGGCACGAAACTTGTCATCGAAAGAGCTGGTGGAGTCAGTAATTATCGGATTAGCAATACCAGAACCACGCCACAGAGCCTGAACATATGAGCACTGGAAAAACAAGTGATCTGTTGTTTCTTCTTCAACACAGCATCGACGACATTTAGCTTTCGTAGTAACACCACGCCGTTTGAGAATATCACCAACTGCTAAAGCAATGGACAAGATTCGCCACAGAAAATGTTTGAGTTTCGGAGCAGTTTTAACCTTCCATAAAGCTTGTTTAAGAACCGTAGAGCCAGCTGGAGGTATAATGGCTGCATCATCACTAAGAATATGAGTAGCTAACCAATAGTCGGACTTTACAGTGTAGAGACCTGAATCATTATAAGACCATCCAAGTAAATCAGGAGTATCAAGATGACTGAGCCGTATTTTCTGAATCTCCTGAACATCAGCTGGATCAATACAATTAACAAGTGATGATTGATTCCACATTCTAGTATCACCATCAAAGAGATCAGAAACACATGTTAAATGATCAGGTATCATCCCTATCCGTCTTGCTGCTCGCGGTGGATGAGTAGGTAACCATGGGTTATGCCAAATATTGGTGTTCTTCCCATCTCCAAGAAGGATGCACAAACCTTGCTTGAGTAAGTCCCTACCTGCTATCAATGATCGCCATAAGAAAGAGGGTTTATACCCTAACTCGGCTCTTAAGATGTCAGAATCATTGAAGTAGCGACCCCTTAATACACGAGCAGCCAAACTAGTGGGGTTATGAAGCAATCGCCATGCCTGTTTCGCTAACATGGCGAGATTAAAACTTTCAATATCCCTAAATCCCAATCCTCCTTCACGCTTTGGTAAACTTAGTCTCTGCCAAGAAAGCCAATGCATCGAACGACTATCTACATTTTTACTCCACCAAAAGTCAGCTAAGATACCATTGATTTCATCGCAGATTCCTTTAGGAAGCTTGAATACATTCATGGTATAGACGGGCAAAGCCAAGGCAATAGTTTTGAGCAAAATTTCTTTTCCTGCATCAGACAAAAACTTATTCTTCCAGCCTCGAGTTCTTTGTTTAACCTTCTCAACGATATATCCAAATATTTCCTTCTTTTTCCTATCAATTTGTTCAGGTAAACCCAAATACTTACCACAACCACCATCATTGTGAATATTGAGAATCTGCCTCAATCTTGTTTTAACATCTGCTTTAACTCTGGAACCAAAAGTGATGGTCGATTTCCGCAAATTAACCATTTGGCCCGACACAAACTCATAATCAGATAGTATTTTGATGATCGTTTTGCACGATCTCGGATGAGCATGACAAAAAAATAGCGCATCATCGGCGAACAGGAGATGATTTATTGTTGGACCAGGCGAGCTGATTCGGATTCCTTTGAGGCTTGGCGTATTCGCAGCTCGAGAAAGAAGATGGCTCAAAACCTCGGAGCACAAGATAAAGAGATAAGGCGAAAGGGGATCACCCTGCCTTATACCTCTTGTAGGCTTGATACAACCCTGAGGACAACCATTGATAAGAGTTGAAAAAGTCACTGATTCAACACACTGCATTATCCAACAAATCCATTTTTCAGCAAAACCCATGTGTCGCATCGTATCCCTTAAGAAATTCAAGGCGATCATAAGCTTTCGAGATGTCTGTTTTTATAGCCATATAAGAGTTAGCCCAACGCTTTCGAGATTTGAGAGAATGGAGCAGTTCATGAGCAATAATGACATTGTCAATGATCTGCCTTCCTGGAATGTATGCAGCTTGAGTTTCAGAGATAAGCATCGGTAGATTTTCTTAAGTCGAGAAACTAGAATCTTGGAGATGATCTTGTAGCTGACATTACAAAGCGCAATTGGGCGAAATTCTGACATGTTTTTCGGGTATTCAACCTTAGGCAAAAGAAACAGATTGGTGTGATTAGTATGATCAGCCATTTGACTTGTAGAGAAGAATCGTTTCACTTCAGCAATGAGAATATAAGGGTATGTTTATCTCTAAGAATCCTTTATAGATTTTTAGGGAATTTTAAATTAATAAAAAAGTGCTAAGAATCCCTAATGGGTTCTTAGTATTTTTTTCCTATTATTGCAAGAATCCCAAATGAAATTCTTAAAAATCGGTTTTTGAAATTTTAAACGGATCCGAAATCCGAAATGTTTTCGGTTACCCGTTCGATTTCAGTTCGGTTCTTCGGTTTCGGATATTTTCGGGTATTTTTTGGTATATTTTGGGTACCTTGGATTCGGATCGGTATATTTTAAACGGATCTGAAACGGATTCAAAACCCTGAAAAATTGTAAACGGATCCGTAACAGATCAAAAAACCGAAAAACAAAAAAAAACCGAAAAAAAAAACTGAATCGGAACCGATCCGAAAATGAAGTAGAAGATACGGAAAAAAAAAAGAAAAAAAAACAAAGAGGGCCGAAAAACCCGTTAAGAAACGGTTCTTATTTAAGACCCATAAAGATCGTTTCTTAACTTTTACTTTTTTATTTAAAAAAATAGTTAAGAAACCGCGTTAGAAACTGCGGTAAACATGCCCTAATTTTAAAAAATGTAATTTCACCATAACATTAAGAATTACCAAAATAAAATGAAGAAGGGAAGTGGTAAAGATCCACCTCTGCGGCCATTCCACCGGAGTTCGACTCTATTAAAAAGAATATTTGACTATGAATCGAGTTTTGCCGATCTAATTGTTGATAAAAAAATGAAAAAGTAATAATTGAGCAAAATTACTATTTTATCGTCTAATTATTTCAACTACAAATTACAAAAAAATAACTCTATGTACATCAGGCTAAAAATTTTATGTTTTCATTAATTTGCATAAATTATATTTGCTAAGAATCCATATTTAAATTTTTTGGTGTAAAAATAGTAATCAATTGTTTAGTTAATCACCGAATCAAGAAGGCCTCCATTACCAAAATTTACTTCAAAAGTGAAAAGGTCGGAAATGATCTTGGTTATATGGATTTTGTGAGCAATGTGAAAATGATTGTACATGAGATGCGTCCGTACAAAGAGACTGGGGTTTTTTGTAGGGAAGTTAATTGGTTGAATAATAAAAAGGAAGATAAAGCGTGTGTGGCTGTGTTGGCGGCTGATCATCTTCACACGTTGCATAACCATTACGTAACGGTACCACTATTCTCTCAACAGAAGTTTCGATTTTTATTCCTCGTTATTTCTTTATTAATTTTTTTCATCTAGTTTCGACATGTGAAAAATATAAAAAAATTTATACTCGATGTATGACTTTTACCTTTGAACGATTCGGGACATCTATTATGACTTGACTAGTCATTAAGATTCGCTTTTAACTAATTACTCATTTCGATTAAAATTTGGTGATGGAATAAACGTTTGAACACCTGTTTAGCGTAAAGCATATTCATGTGGTCGTGTTGATGACTTGGTTTTGAATTAGTAATATGCGAGTTAATGTGAAAGGAGTTGCTATGCGATCAATATAGTCATCCAAGCTCCTCTTCCGTTTCTCTCATTTGTCATTATAAGACCGGTGAAAAGTTATCTTTTTTTTTTACCGACGGTGAAAAATTACTTACAAAATGAATATTTGACATTCAACAAAAGAAAAAGAAGAATATTTGACATGGGTTTTATTAATTAATTTTTTCGAATATGAATGTTGATTAGTTTTCTATACATATGGATTGAACAAGTTGCATAAAACGCCGGCAAAAAAACGCAAATTTTTTTTTTGTTAAAAGATTTTCTATTAAAATGCAAAGAGTCACGGAACAATACAAACGAATACAATCTTAAGAGTCCGAATGGAAAAAAAGGTCAAAACCAAAACAAGGATGAAGGGCACGCTAACGGATAAGAACTTAAACGCCCTTTGAAAAGGGAATAATCAAACTGCTTCAAGAAAGCTCCGGGAGAGATCACTTTCAAAAGCAGGTGAGAGCAACAATAGACAAAATTCCATTCACCGACTAGCCAATGCCCATCTTCCTTGCAGAAAGATCCATCTCCCCCAACATCCTCTATCAATTGTATCGAACATTACGGAACTGAGGTATAGAAGTGGACTTATTGAATTAGGACTGAGAACAGGAGACAGATTCTGGTCTCGCAGAGACGAAACCGATTGCCGAAGGGAGAAAGCTAGAAGGCA
The DNA here is from genome assembly GCA_900406275.1 of Anastatica hierochuntica. Classification (NCBI taxonomy): domain Eukaryota; kingdom Viridiplantae; phylum Streptophyta; class Magnoliopsida; order Brassicales; family Brassicaceae; genus Anastatica; species Anastatica hierochuntica. The sequence continues at coordinate 4,773 of OVAN01001885.1, read as the reverse complement.
GAGACAATGCCCCGACCTTTACGAGGCCTCTGGAATGGCGAAGAAAAGAGCACAAGTTCCAGAATGAAACGCGGAGCTTTGAACCCTCGAGAAGCCATAACCTACGCTAAGAGAGGATCCGGAGGAGAAAGTGCCTGGTTGGTCTCTGAACCAGTTGAAGCCGGAGGGAACGTTACAACGACAAAGAAAAGAGCGCAGACCGTCCCGGCGGCGAGGGAAGAGCAACAAACCGAGAATCCGACACCAATTTCAACCGAACAGAGACCCATTCCACAACCAAAATCCACTAATCCAGAAGTAACAAACCTATATCGGGGAGATGATGAAGGAGACAAAACGAAGAGACCTACGGATACAAACTTGGAAGCCCAGCTAGGGAGAGGAGGCTCACGAACCGGTTGACCAGGAATGACTCTTTTCCTCCATGGATGACCTGAAAACTCAGGACACCAGGCGGCAGGTTCACTCCATCACTGATAAACTCGGGGCAGGCGAAACAGACGGTGGCTCGTGAAGGAGAAACTGAGAGATCTAGCCTGGAACCGCAGACACCTACTCTTGAACGAACTGGTGAGGCACGGCGGAAACACTCAAATCCGGCATGACATCACGCAGATCTGATACTCCATTCTGAACCCACGCAGTTGTGAAACCCGAAGCAAATTAGGCGACACCGACAAGAGACCTCCGAGCTCAATCTCACTGCGGCTTGGGGAGGCTTGAAGGACACCGTTGGACGAAGAGAACAGAGCAGAGAAGGAAAGACACCGGTGAGGGAGAAACCAAGCTCACGGCGGAGACCGCGACGCAGCTCCTCCCCAACTGATTTCAATGACGGCGGCGCTAGGGTTTGGAAGATTTGGAGGCGAGACTCTAGAGAGAGAAAACCTCTATATCGCGTGATTATTCTTTAAAAAAACACAAGTTGCAAATTTCTTATTCAATTATGTGTTTTTATTTTGTGAAATTTAACAAAGTCAACCGAAAATATATCACTCTCTCTCTATATATATTTCTTTCACAATGGTAGTATTTTCTTCTAAGTTGTCAACTTCATTATAATAAAAGAAAATAGTGTAAAAGTACTTTTTTGGATGGCTTTGGGATAATATGGATATCTCCGATAATCATGATTTATAATTTTTTTGTATATTCATAGTTGTAAATTTTATTTATTGACTCAAGTTCAGTCATATATTACATCATCCGAGATTTTTATATTATCATATTCTCTATGTTTTATAAAAAGTGTCTTGTTGACACTTTTTACACAAATTAAAAAACTATTAAATTTTTTTTATTTTGATTTTCATAAATAACTCTGGAAAGTTATATATTTCCAGTTAATATATTAAAATAGCAAAGTAAAATAAATTGATACTTAGAAAGAAAAAAAATTGTATTGAAAATATAAAACTACATTATTTATAAAACAAAACTAAAATTTGAAAATGATATCTTTTTGTAAAATGGAGAGAGTATCATATTATTAACCATTAAAAATAACTAGCTTAATTAGTTTCCACTTCATGTTTCGTTTTCCGTCCTCCCACGCATGCAACGCCAATATATATACGTTAAGTGCCTACACGGACGACATTTTTGGCCTTTGAAACCGCTGGTTAAGAACATCTCCAAAAGACTCTATAGATTTTCAAATATGAAGATTTTTACTCTAAAAAGAAACTTTAAAACTTCAAATTTGAAACTTCATAATTTTTATTTTCATTTTAGTCCCTATAATTACACATCATACTTTTTTATTCTTAAAAGTTTTGTTGTTTATCGTTTAATTCCTTAAATATTTTATATCTCATAATATTTCAAATATTTTTTTATAAATGTAACTTTTACACATAAAATTAAATAAAAACTTTAAATACGACTAGAAATATTTTATCAAGAGAGTCATTTTATACTTCAAAATGCACTAGTAGATCATATATGGGAGTATTATGGAAATGATTTTATGGAATAATATGGTATTTTTCTTGTAATTCAATATTTAATTTTGTAATTCTATGTAAAAATTTAATATTTTACTGTAATTTTTTATTAATTAATATTGTTGTGATAATTTTGTAGATGTGTTAGTTATTTATAAATATTTAATGAATTTAAATTAGTTATGATAAATATAAGAATCACAATATAAAATACAAATATTTTTGAAGTTAAATTTAAAGTATTGCTTTTGGAGAATGACATCTCCAAACTTCAAATATTAAGTTTTAAAAACTTCAAAATGAAGTTTCTTTGTAGAGATGCTCTAAGTGCAACTATGCTCTTATGTCAAAAAAGAATCTTGATTCTATATTTAGTATTTACAAATCAAACTAATCATTTTTTATCAAAAAAAAAATCAAACTAATCATTTACTATAATTTAAAATATTTATTTTGGGTTCTGATCTATATTGAGTCTTCTTGATGAATCAGTTCAATACTACTAGATAAAATAAATTAAAACCGTATCCCAATATAAATTTAATGTCAAACCCTAATTAAAAGATCAAATCCCTAATGTCAAACCCTAATTAAATGAAAACGATTCTTGACAGCTAGCCAGCTTTGACATTTTAGGGTTTCATAAAAAAAAGGTTCCTTTCACGTTTGTCCATTTATATCTGCTTAGAGTCAAAACATATATATATGGCAATTGTCAATATGGTCATATCCTCTTGCGGACGTTATTATTACGATATCAATACGACACAAAATTCATATATTTATGCTATGATTATACGAAAATAAGGGGTTGATCAAAACGAATAATTATTAAGGGTGCAACGATTTTCACTTCAAAACATGTTTCTGTATATTTTCAAAAACCAAGGAATATGACTCATCCAAATGTTTTTATGATTTGAGTTCGATAAAATTGAAACAATCTTTCTGACCAAATTAAATTAGATTAGCCGAGATTAAAGGGATATATTTAATTGTGTATTTGATGAAATTTGACTTTTAATGAGTTTTTAGAAAATTTTGATGAATTAGGGAAGTTGTGATTTTTATATAAATTTTCAACAATTCCACTTAAAACCATGTGATTTGATGTGATTTGATTTTTTATAATTTTAACAAGGAAATTTCACTAAAATACCTTAAAATTCATTATTTAAAATCCATTACTTAAAATTCATTATTTAAAATCCATTACTTAAAATATTTCCATTAACAACAAATTTGAAAATACATTCTACAATCACATTTCAATAACAATGAATTTTATAAAACTTTTTAAAATTGTTGTTTCAATAACATGGGATTTCGGTTTTTAACGCAAATTACTTAAAATTATTGTCTGAATACACCCTTTAAATTTGATAGTGAGATTCTACAAACAAATAGAAAATGTCGTAGTTAGAGTTAAGTTTGTTCCATATGTGACAACTTATACCGATTGAGTTAGAAAATGGTTTTTTTTTTTTTGAAAGTTTTACTTTCTCATTTACCAACGCATGCATGCGCAGAGCTATTTAAAAATGAAATAAACTGCTATATATATAATATATATCTTCTTAAACTACGATAAATAGACCGTAACGATTCCCAGTAAAATTGTCACTTTAGGTAACCAAAACTAAGCTATCGTTTTTACTCAGACAAAATTTCTTTTTTTTTCCTCTTTAGGAGAATTTGTACGCCGTTTATTGCACGACATGCTTGCATTATTATGTGATAAGTTTGAATTATATGTCAGTCGTTATCTAATAAATGATATCATTTCCAGAAAGTAAAAATCGTTTTCTCAAATTGTATGGCATAGCTACGTACAAATGCCGTCAAAACTATGGCATACGTATAAGCCCCATATATACCAATTACACAAATGCTAAGAATACTATAATTTCCCAACCATACACATTATATAATAACAACAATTCCCATTATTATAAAAATGCCATTAGTTATAACTTTGGAAGTTCCACGTATGCACCAACCATAGCGATGAACAAAGAAACAAATGTTTGTTACTCAATAAGGAATTCTGAAATTATATATATATGGAGAAAAAAATAAATATAATCGAATGCAGTATATATGCGTACATCATTGATTATTCATTCACTAATACGACGGGGGATATGGAGTCAAAGATTTTATATTACATGTTAGATTTGGTAGATTGAATTCAACTTTTTGTTTCATTTTAATATAAGGTTACACAATGATTGCTTTTACTTATTGGTCTCAAATTGACTATAGCTACAATTGTACAAATAATTAATTAAAGGTTAAACTAGAAAATGCATGTAAATCAAATTGACAAATACTTGATTGGCTATGTGGTCATGTGACCCTTTTTTGGTAAACAATAACCACAAAAAAGACATTTTGTTGATATCATCTAGACAATGCTACTCTCTTTAAAATATTTACATTGTTGAATCTGCATATTTGATATCTTTTTCTAATATCAGCTATAAATATCTTAGTTGGTGCGTATATTTCTTTAGTTTTCTACAAATATAGATGAAAAATATTTATTACTAAGAGACAATCTTAAGTCTTTTTCTCTCTCCTTCTCTAGGGTGAAAAAGCAGCCACTTCTTTCGAGCCGCCGTCGCCATCTCGGTGGCGGCAAACCCCTGTTCCGGTCTGATGACGAAAAAGAAGAAGCCATCCTCTCGAACCTCTTCGCAAGTCTCCCCTCCTCACCCCCCTCGGCCACCATCCGCGAACTCTTCATCCCCCCCCCATCAGGAAACTCTCACCTAAAAGTTGGAACTGTTCATCCTAACCTAGATCTGAAATCGACTCAGATCTC
>OVAN01001884.1:207-37228 GCA_900406275.1 Anastatica hierochuntica | reverse complement strand
ATCAACAAAAAAGGGACCCTTGGTCTAGAAATAGCTAGATCCTCTAATAAATTCTAGAGAAACCCATTTGCATTCTTGGATTTAACTATAAACAANATCCTCTAATAAATTCTAGAGAAACCCATTTGCATTCTTGGATTTAACTATAAACAACTCCATGTCTCAAGATCGATTTCTTCCATCTTGTGCTTGCTTGTGTGTTTAGGGTATGTTTCATTTATTTTAAGCATCAACCTTTACCTCTCTCTTGTTATTTGCTTAGCTTAGAAAATATTTTCTATTCCTAGTGTTTGAGTCTCTAGTTCTCGTGGGTTCGACCCTTAAATACTACAATCGACATAGCCGTATACTTCCGGTTAGTGGGAATTGTTAGTGATTTAGGTTTATAAACTTAAAACTTGAAATTGAGTTAATCACTAGCGAAATCTAACCCTCCATCATTTGGTAAACATGATTTGACTAAGTAAGGATGACATTGGTTCTTGCCTTATGCTCAGATCGTGATATTTGGACAAAGGGATTATAGGAATAGATAATTCTTGTACAAGTGGGAGATTGTTGGGAATGTCCTGAAATCATTTGTACTTTACTAGAAATAATGTTGTAGTGTCGAGGTTTGTTACATCGTATAATATTAGGGGTTATAATGTTTTGCTAGAGACCACTTATAATATATGAATTGAGAATCTATTGATAATATTATACGATCCTATAGGGTCACATAATTAAACAAATTGGATCATAGTAATTTTGGGTTTTTGGTATTTTTTGTTTATACGATAAGTAAAATAATAATATTAAAATAATATGTATAAAGATATATTTTACTATATGTATCGAATGTTCCAACATTAAATTGTAAAAGGAATCATTCGTTGGGCTTTGCCCATGTACGTTACTATGTCGGTTTATTAATTATATATAAGTCACTTTATATGACTTGTATGAGACATAGAAAAGGAGAAACAACAAAACCCTAAAATTATATAGAGACAAATTGTTTGTCTAATTTTGAGATCTGATCTCAACGGCACTAGCACCCCGATTTGATCCAGTTTGTGTGCGTGCAGATACCAATAGAGGCACGACACTTGCAGTACCTAAAACCTCAATCCAAATCATGATTATCCTTCCGCTGCATATTTTCCTGGTATATTAAATTATTCGTAGATTAGATTCAAAGTCAATAATTTACATAGTTTTTGGGAATCAAATTCGTAAATAGATTTATAAAACGTTTATAAATCGTTACAAATTCCAACAGGTCTCTGGGCATTAGACTTGCAAATTTATGAATTTGGTATTTAAGCCTGAGGGCACATGGCCTAGAGAACCATGGGTCCATGGTGGTCTTAACCATAAGTTGGGGCCTCAAGCCCTTGGTGAGCTAAGGTCCCCTACTAACTTTATGTCATATGACTTGCGAGCTCATAAGCATTTAGTTAACAATCCTCAGTCTCGTTTGGGATCTATGTTTTAATACATGAGATCATTGGGCACACCTGCCTCTGGCACAAGGCCTCTTTGGACATTTAGTCCCTGGGCCGAAGCCTTATTGACATCGTGTGTCAGAGTTTTTGCTAGCTTTATTATGACCGACCGGTTTAAAATTTTTCTATGAGCCGTGCACTAGGATGGAAAGGGGTGCACATATAAATTAGTTTTGCTAACTCATAGTTTTGATGCATTGCATCTACCATTGTTAGGATGTGGTCCGCATTTCGCCACAGCCTTTCAACCATGGTTTTTGGAAACTCGCCCGCATTCCGCCATGACCTTTCGGCTATAGTTTTTAGGCTTTGGTCCGCATAAGATGGACCATAGTTAGGATCTCGTCCGCATTCCGCCATGACCTTTCGGCCATGGTTTTAAGGATCTCGTCTGCATTATATGAATTTTATTTTTGGACACAAGGCCTTGGTAGATTACTTAGGAGTTTTTTTTTAAGATGTTATATCTTTTTTCTCCAAAGGAAATCGTTTTTCTTTTCTTTCAAGAATGTATTACAAGATTCGTAGTTTCTTTCGTCAAAGAATAGCGGAGCTTTTATTACATAATTGAATTCTAAGAAAAACGATGGCCATCTCATGGCTAAGAAGAGATTCCAAGGCATTAGGCTAAGGGCTTCTTTCCTGGAATTGATATTCCAGCTGTGGATAGCATTGCAGCTGTTTCATTATTTTATACCCACTTGCTCTAGTCAGGCTCGTATCTTGCGTGTGGCCTTGCCCCCCTGATCGAGTGCGGCAGTATTCTTTGAGGGCTGCTTTCTTCGTGCAACGGGTCGATAAAGATCTCCATGGCGGTGGCCATCGAGCGGGGCTTTGGAGCAATGGCTCTAAGGGTCCTCTAGTAGCATGAGAGGGCATGTTTCTAATCTCCTCTGATTTCCTTTATTCCCTAGGGTGTTGGGAATTTCAAGGATTGATGTAGAGTTGATCGAACAGCCTTCATAACATGTATTCAGGGCCTCCCCATTATTGCGTTGCATGCCAAGGAGTAATATATGATGAGGAACTTGGTCCTTTGGTTGAAACCTCCGATGAACACCGGTAGGATTACTTTACCCATGGTATGCTTTACTTCGCCGTTGAACCCGACTAGAGAAGTGGACTTTCTAGTGATTTCTTCTTCGTTTAATCCCAAGCCTTCAAAGGTGTTAGTGAAGATTAATTAGTTGAGCTGCCATTGTCGACGAGGATTCGCCTCATGAGGCAGTTTGCAACTTTTAGTGATATCACCAGGGCATCATGGTGTGTAGTCATCACTTCTCTGCTGGTATTAGTGGTGAAGCTTATTAAGCGAGGGTCATCTTCGCGTTCTCTGCTAACCGCCATGACATCTACTCCATGGTTGATCCTTGCAGCGCTAGTGCTTCTCTTGGCAGCATAGATAGTCACCCGCTTACTTCTAATCCTCCAGTAATGAAGTTGACATAATAATCGTGCCTTTGCGATCAGGCCTTGGCCCCATTGGAATGTCATTTTTGGTTTGTTTATGAATGAGTGCCCTTCCTCTTTTTGAGAGGAACTCTCATAGGTATTCCTTTCTGAGCAACTCATTCACTTCGAGCCTTATATGGAATCAATCGTGTGTTAGGTGGATGTGGTCATGGTGAAAATCGCACCACTTAGACGTGTCCCTCTTGTGCTTAGGGGTCAACATCTTTACAGGCCTCTTGACCTTTATGGACATACGTCCCAGCTTAGTCACTATCTCAGTCGGAGAAATCACCATGTTGGACATGTCGAGCCAAGTCATTGGCACGTACTTCTCGTGCTCCTCTTTTACCAAGGTCTTTGGCCATCATCCTCTGGGGCCCCCCTTGGCAGAGATTTCAGGTTCAGACCTAGCGTTAGGTTTATCGTCCCTGGCAGCCTTGGAGTTACCATGGCTTTTGGGATGATTTCTCTACGCCAGTTGGGCCTGATAAGTTGGGTCCTCTTCCCATTTAATTTAGGCCCAAGTCTTGTAGTGTAAGTCTTCCATGGTATGGCAGGGGTATTTAGTGATATCCTTGTACAGGTCGCCATCGTGCAATAGCCCCTGCCTAAAGGATGAGATGGTTGTGGAGGCGACACAGTTGGGGACCGACACCTTCATCCCATTGAATCGGTGGAGGTAGTCTCTCAAGCGATCGCGAGGGCATTGTTTGATCCGATAGAGATCATCAGAGTCACGTCTCAAGACTCGGCTGCTAGCGAACTTCTCGACGAAGCGGTCTGTTAGCATGGCGAAGGAGTCGATAGAGCGGTTGGCAAGATTGGAGTAGTACAATAGCGTTGAGCCTATGAGGGTTGCTCCAAATCCTTTGCACATACATACCTCCAAGTGCTCATAGCCGATGGGGGCAGTGAGCATGCATTGGCGATATTGCGAGATGTGTGTGTCTGGATCGGTTGTCTCGTTGTAGTGAGTCATAGTTGGACAAGAGAACCTCTTGGGTACTTCGCCATAAACAATAGCGTCAACGAAGGGCATATCTGCCTAGGACTTGGGAGCGCTCCTGATAATCGGTGGAGCTACTCCTGACAGACGCTTTATCATGTTCTCCGTGGCTTATAGCCTCCCCGTTAGCATGGCCTCCATACCAAGGGCATCGCTAGAGTTTCCCTCGTAGGGTTTGCTATGGTCGTTTTTATGGTAGGAGCCAAGGGTCCGGGTGAGACCAGAGCTTGGACTCTGATGCGTCTAGGCCTCCTTAACGACCTTCGATGGCATCTCGCCTATGGTCTGCATTGAGGGGACTTTTCTCTTGAATCTGGCACGCCTCTCGTAGTCTTCGCCACCGTATTCAATTGTCTCAGCATTTGTCTCCGCTGTTAAGGCCTTGAAAACCGCGTTCTCGTCTTCTAACTCCTTTAGACATGATTTTTTTTCTTTTAGCTTCACCATGATCAACTTGTATTCCTACAACTTTGCAGCGATCTGCTTGTGCTTTTGAAGCTCCGCCGTGATCACCGCGTCGTCGGCTGTCTCGGGTACTTTTTCTTCGGTTGGATTCGCAGGTACTTCCTCGGATATGGATTCGAGGTTTCTGCTACCTCTTGGCTCGGATGAACTGCCATCTTCACTCATCTTTGATGCTTTGTTCTTGTTGGAATCTCCCCCTCCTTCTAGAGCCAAACAGTTTGGCATATTTTTGGACGTTCTTCGATGGTGAAGAACAAGAACAAGTTATATCGATGGTTTTTAGGGTTGAGGAAGAGAGATGAGAGATGAGCGAAAAGAGACACGTACATATATGTAAACGATTCTTCTTTTATTGATATTCAAGAGAGATCAATTACAATAGTCTATGTTTTTGGGTGTAAAGTCTCGGATCCCTGAATTAGGGTTCTTCCCTTTGTATTTATAGCCTTCGAGCAAGGGTTTTTCCATTTATTTTATGGATAACTCTTATATTCGAGCTTATCATAGAAAAGGATTATTTTCCAAGATTCAATAAAGCATTTGTCCTTATATCTTAAGATCTTAGACCGACTTAGGAGATATCCGCCCCACCTCAACTATGGTCTCGGCTTGGCGATAGTGTCCTTGGCTATGGTCTTGGTTAGCACCTACTACTAGAGGGTTTATCTATGTCTCCTTGGTCTAGGATATGGCCGGATTCTAAGGGAATAAAATTACCCCCAACAGAAGCAACACACATATATTTTCGCCATTAATGATCAGTTAAAGCATTCCAAAGTTAATAATGTACTATGGTTTTTATATTAATTATGTTATTGTGTTTTTATTCAATATATGTATATTTAGTATTTTGGCAAAAAAGTATATTTAGTATTATAATTTAATTAGAGAAAACTAATAGTAGAAACTTAATAACAAATTCGATAATATTAATGTATATAATTTATTTAAGCAAAAATAAGAAAAAGTTAAATATAAATGATCAAGTTATAATTTAAAGAAGTCCATCTTCAAAAAATGAAGATGTAAATATTATTTCTTCAAATATGAAGCAACACTATTCATTGCTTCATCTTGAAGCAAGAAATGAAACTCCATTAGAGTAAATTTTTCTTTAAAAATAAGCAAAAGTGAAAAATGAAGCCCCATGGGAGATGGTAAGACACCGGCGATAGGAAGAAGCTTTTTTGAAAACTCTAAGGATTTAATAATTTTTTTTATTATTTTCTATACAATTCAAGATTTTAGATTTTTAATTTTAGTAAAAAGTATGGTATTTCTTTTTTTTTTATAATTACGTGAGTTTTGTCCAAACCCATGTTTGGGGTGTTTTTGGTGATTTTTCGATGGAGAAGAACAAGAACAAAATTACTAAGGGTTTTAGGGTTTGAAGAGAGATGAGCAAAAGAGATGTAAAATGATTCTTCTTTATTTATTGATAAGAGAGATCGATTACAAGTGTATGTGTTTGTCAAAGTTTTGGATTCTTGAATTAGGGTTCTTCTCTTTGTATTTATAATTATCGAATCAGAGTATTTCCATATATTTTTATGGATAACTTCTATATTCAAGTCTATCTCATACAATAAGGAATATTTACCTAAACTCATTAAGGTATTTGTCCTTATCTCTTAAGATTTAGATCGGCAAAGGGGAATATCCGCCCTACCTCAACTACGACCTTGGCTTGGTGTTGGTTCATTGGCCATGGCATTGGTTTACACTTACAACTAGGGAGTTTTTTTTATATCTCCTTGGTCTAGCTATGGCTAGACTCTAAGAGAATAAAACTACCCCCAGCAGTTTCCCCCCACTCTTTATTTTCCACGCGTGGAATTCGAAGAGTAGATCCTTTCTTGAGAGATTTCAGTTCATACCTTAGTTTGGGATCAACTTTGTCAAAATAAAGAAATAGAGTGTAGCTTCAGCCATGGCTCTCGTTGGTATCACCAGTTTTTGCTGCTATGGATTCAACCTTGGTGAGTCTCATTAGCGCTTGGCAGGCCGCATCTTTTAGATGAACTCTCGGGCTTGAACTTTATGGCGTAATTTGGGCTTCTGTTGTCTTTGGTCCATTACCGCTAGGGTTAAATAGGCGGGAAAGTGAAGAGTCTTGGTCATCTTCTGTCATAGCTTTTGTCACATCACGTCTCTCTCTTTTTCACCGCTCTAGTTCCGGTAAGTTTTCGTCTTCCGATTACTATTCCATTTAGTGTAGAGTTACGAATTGCTGATTTAGAGACATCGCGGTTTTATTCAATGGTATTTAATGACAAAACAACTTCATCCAGGGCGCCTCCGTCTTCTGCTCTGGCCAAAGCCCTTGTGGCTAGGGCCAAACTTCAAAGACTCGCGTCTCATGATGTTAACGTTCCTCAGTCTTCTAGCCCTGGTGCTCCAGGAGGGTCTGAGACTCTTCCGCTCCTGGCTCCTTAAAGACCTAGGGTTGACCCTAGAGTTGGCTTGTCGGACGGAAATGTGATCTGAGAGAAGTTGTGTTTATACGACCTCTCAGACATGATAGAGAAGCGACGCTGTTCTTCCAGGACCCTTATTATGATCTTATGCAGGTTCGTCTTCCTCCTATCCTTATTGTAGCCTTAGTAGTCTTGATCTCTCTTTATAACTATCTTAATAACTGTCTTTCTGCAGCTTGCGGCGACCGTATTTATTCACCGGGAGAAGAACGCTAAGAGTTCGTCTCAGGTTTCTCAGTCGAATCCCAAACTGGGAGACTTCGAGGGGGAGTTGACTGAGGAGCGGAGGAAGACTGCGGAGGCCCTTAGAAAGCTTTAAAACACTACACTCAGGGCTTAGTACGCGGAAAAGCTCGTGGCTTCCAGGTAGAACGAGATTATTGAGCTCCTCCGGCAGGTCTCGTCTCTAGAGTGGCAAGTGGACTCTTCTTATGGGTGTATTGATGCCATCGGTCGTTGGGAGATGGCTAGGGACCTTCTCCAAGGTAACCATGTGAGGTGGGACCTGGAGAAGATAGAGGCTACCTACAAACAGGAGACTTCTTGACATGCCAATGAAGCTGGAGTTGCTTCTCCTGACTATGCCGTGACACTGCTATCCTTGATCTCGGACAAGACAACTAGAGCTGGCCCCTATAGAGAAACCCCTGAGTCGTAGGTGGAGCGTGGAGTGTGAAGGAAATTTTGCTATTGCCATTCTGTTTTCCTTTTTTTTGAAGTCATGGTCGTATGGCTTATAACTCTATTTTGTTTTTGTGGATATGACTTGTCTATTCCCTACCCTTTTTAGTGCACAAAATTTCTTTTTAGTTTGTTTTTCGGCAACAAAGACATCTAGGCAATCATAGGCCTTAGTTAAAAAATTAGCTATTGTGAGCTCAGTAGGCACAAGGCCTTTTTTGGATTCATGGTCCCTAGGCTAGAGGTTGTGATCAGCGGTACTAGCCTTTGGTGAGTGGTTTACTCTATGGGCGCAAGGCCTTTGGGCACACCTGCTTGTTTGGATATTTAGTCCCTGGGCGCGCAGCCTTATTGACACTTTGTGTCTGAGATTTTCCTAGCTTTAATGTGACCGACCAGTTTTCCTAACTCATAGTTTTGATGCATTGCATCTACCATTGTTAGGAGCTTGCCCGCATTTATGGCTTTTCAACCATGGTTTTTAGGAGCCCGTCAGCATTATATGGACTATAGTTACGAGCCTATTCGCCTTTCGCCATGGCTTTTCAACCATGGTTTTTAGGACCCGTCCGCATTATATGGATTTTTTGGAAACAAGGCCTTGGTGGGCATAAAGCCTTAGTGGGCACACGGCCTTAGTGGGCGCAAGGCCTTAGTCGATTCCTAAAGAGTTTTTCAAAGATAGTGTATATCTTTTTTTTCTCCAAAGGAAATCGTTTTTCTTTTCTTTCAAGAATATATTTCAAGACCCTCAATTTTTTTTTATCAAAGAATAGCGGGAGCTTTCATTACATAATTAAATTCTAAGAAAAACGATGGCCATCTCATGGATCAGAAAAAGCGCCAAGGCTTACTCCAAGGCTTTTTTACGTAGAAGTGGTATTTTTTTGAGGTGGAGGGTGTTCCAGCTGTTTTGTTGCTCTCTCTCATTTTTGTCTTGCAGTCTGTAAGCTCTGGCATTTTGCACCTCTATGATTTTGTAAGATCCTTCCCAGGTTGGGGCTAGCTTTCCAACGGCTTTTTCCTTGGTGTTGTCAAACACTCTTATAAGGACCCAATCTCCTTTTTGGAAAGTTCGCGTTCTGACCTTTTTGTTGTAGCTCCTAGCTACTTCTTGTTGGTAACACCAATTGCGTACCATCGCAACATCCCTTTTTTCCTCGATTAAGTATAGGTCTAATGCCTTCAAGTAGTCGTTAGTTTCCTCATCGTGACAGAGAGTACTGGATGTTTTCATGCTTATCTCTGCTAGAATGACTGCCTATGTGCCATAGACCATAGAATGGGTTGTTTCGCCGGTGGCAGACTTGTTGGTCGTTCGGTATGCCCATAGCACGTCAGGGAGTTCATAGACCGATAATCCTTTTTTTGTATTTAGCTTTTTCTTCAGCATGTTGAGGATGGTTTTATTAGTTGATTCTACCTGGCCATTTGACTAGGGATGATGGGGTGTGGCAAAGATGAGTTTAATCTCCCACGTCTCACATAATTCCTTAAAATTATTGCTAGTGAATTGGGCCCCGTTATGTGTGACAATCTCGTGGGGCACTCCAAACTTGCATATGATTCTCTTCCAAAAGAAATTCCATATTTGGACGTCTGTGTTTTGACTCAATGCTTCTGCATTCAACCCACTAGGTCAAGTAATCCGTCATCATGAGAAGACAAACCTTATGTGAAGGCGCCATGGCGAATTTTGCAACTATGTCCATGCCCCATTTTGCGAAAGGCCATGATGCACCTATTGGCTTCAGATTCTCGAGGGGGGGGAGGGGGATGCTTGGACGGTTGGGCATATATCTGGCATTTCTTGCAATTATGTGCGTAAAGTTTCACATCGTTAGTTAGCGTTGGCCAATAGTATCCTGCTCTCTGTGTTCTTAAGGTAAGGCTCCTGCCCCCGAGTGTGATCCGCAAGTGCCTTCGTGGAGTTCCTCTAGAGCAAGCATTGCTTCGGACCATCCAAGGGATCTTAACAATGGTCCCCCGAAGGACCGTCGATAGAGGTTTCCACCGACTATGCAATATCTCGTAGCTTGTCATTTAATTTTGATGCATTCGGCTTTGAGTTTTGGTAGGGTTCCATTCTTGAGATATCCTATTATCGGCATTCTTCAGTCGTATGCCAGCTCAGCTGATCCTTGGGTCATGCCATCGTCTACTTCTACTTTCGTGGTGAACACTTCTTTAGCGATGGGAGACCATTGTAGCATTAGTAAGGGGATATCAAGACTTTCGGTAACTTGCAACGCAGATCCCAAGTTAGCAAATGTGTTAGCTTGGCTATTCTCTTCTCGTGGAATTTGGTGCAGTATGCACTTTTCGAAATCTGCTATGAGTTCCTTCGCCATCTTGAGATATTTGGCTATGGTTGCGTCCCTGGCTTGATAGTCGCCTTGGATCTGGTTGCCGATCAATTGCGAGTCGCTATGGACTACGATCTTTCGAGCTCCCAACTCCCTTGCTAATGTGAGCCCATCTATAAGGGCCTCGTATTCGGCTTCGTTGTTTGTAGCTTTGAATTCGCATAGAACTGCTCAGGATGATTTCTCGCCAAGTGGTGAGGTCAATACGTTCCAAGGCCCGTTCCCCTGGTGTTGCTAGAACAATCCACATGAAATATCCATTCTTCATCGGATCTTGTGGCTAGGAGAGTTTGTACCTCCTTCACCAA
This sequence comes from Anastatica hierochuntica, assembly GCA_900406275.1. Classification (NCBI taxonomy): domain Eukaryota; kingdom Viridiplantae; phylum Streptophyta; class Magnoliopsida; order Brassicales; family Brassicaceae; genus Anastatica; species Anastatica hierochuntica. The sequence goes on along the minus strand of OVAN01001884.1, from coordinate 26,983 downwards.
CAGAACCACAATGGGTGTGAATTCTGCCACAAAATCTGCCAGCGCCTGATTTCTATAGCGATGGATGGCCTGAAGACTACATCATACTCCCCCAGATCTATGGTCCACTTGGCAAACCTACCTGACACTTTGGGCTTATGCAGGACAACTTTGATAAGAGCTGAAGTTACTAGAACGATTGCATGCGCTTGGAGGTATGGCCTTACTTTTCGGGCGGCTGCAACTAAGGCTAAGGCTAACTTCTCCAGGTGATTGTACTGTGTCACAGCATCTAGAAGCGATTTGCTAACGTAGTAGACAAGATGCTGGATGGCGGCTTCCTCCCTTACGAGGACGCCTCTAACGGCGTGATCGGAGATGGCGAGATATAGTAGCAGAGGCTCTTTGTATTTGGGCTTAGATAGCGATGGTGGTGTGGATAGATAATATTTGAGGTTCGACAAGGCTTCTTTTCATTTTTCGTCCCATATGAACTCCTTTCCCTTTTTGAGGGCTTCGAAGAAAGGGTGCGACTTATCTGATAGCCTTGAGATGAACCTGTTAAAGGCCACCACTCTTCTTGTTAGCTTCTAGATGTCTCTAGGAGTTTGTGGCGTTTGGATCCCTTGAATCGCTCTTATTTGCTCATGATTAGCTTCAATTCCCCGATGAGTAACGATATATCTTAAGAACTGCCCGGATCTGACGCCGATGGAGCACTTGGATGGTATGAGCTTCATCTTGTATTTCCGAAGCGTATCGAAGGCTTGATGTAGGTGTAGAATATGGTCTTCTGCTAGCAGAGACATTACTAGCATATCATCGATGTACACCTCCAGAGTTTGACCGATATGCTCGGAAAACATCTGTTTGACTAGCCTTTGGTAGGTTGATCCGGCGTTTTTGAGGGCGAAGGACATGAATTTGTAGCAATAGATCCCTTGGGACGTCATAAACGCCGTCTTCTCTTGACCACTGGTGTGCATCAAGATCTGATTATACCCGCTGAAAGCATCCATGAAACTCATGAGCTGGTGCCTCGCGGCGGCGTTGACTAGCTTGTCGATGTGAGAGAGAGGGAAAGAATCCTTGGAGCAAGCCTTGTTGAGATCTGTGAAGTCGATACAGACTCTCCATTTCCCATTCTTCTTTCTCAAAACTACCACGTTGGCTAGTCATTCGGGATATCGCACCTCTCATATGAATCCTGTTTCGAGGAGGTTACTTACTTCGTTATTTACGATGGCGTCTCTTTCTGGGGCGAATTTCCTTCTTTTTTGCTTCGCCGGTGGGTGGTTTGGGTTGAAAATTAGTTTGTGCGAGATTATGCTGGGGTCGATCCTTGTCATGTTCGCATGCGACCAGGCAAAGCAGTCATGGTTAGATCGAAGGAAACCTATCAGTCTTTCCTTTAGGTATAGGGAGAGACATGAACCGATCTTCAGCTTCCTGGTGAGATCACCTTCGACCAAGGGGACTTCATCCAGCTGTTCAATATTTGGTTCCTCGTCGTTTGTATTGGTCTCGGCCAAAACCTGTGTTGGAATCGTTGGCATGCTTTTGAGGGTAACCTCATAGCAAGACCTAGCATCTTGCAAATCTCATTTGATTTCCCCTACTCCCCAAGGGGTTGGGAATTTCATGATTTGGTGCAAGGTGCTAGGGACACCCTTCATCGCGTGGATTCTTGGTCTCCGCATGAAAGTGTTGTATGTTGATAGACAATCCACGATGGTGAACCTGGTTCGTTGGTGGACTTTCGCTCCCCATACACTTAGGGTGACTTCCCCGAAGGTTTGGATTGTCTCTCCGCTAAAACCGACCAGGAAATTTGCTCTTTGTATGATGTCCGAGTCTGGAATCCCCAACTCCTTGGTTGCTTGCGCAAAAAGAATATTGGTTGAGCTTCCGCTGTCAATAAGGATTCTTTTGACAATGCAGGGAGTCATAGTTACGGATACAACCAAGGTGTCATGGTGAGTAAGTTGTACCCTCTCGCCACAAAACGTAGTGAAAAATATTCATGTTTCGACTGATGCTTCGCTCTTCGATTCCCTCAAAACACAAAGGACTCCTTATGGGGGATGGGCCCCTGGCTTTGTCTGATCCTCGAACCCTCCTGAGATCGAGTTGATCACCCTAGTATGCTTAGGTGTTTCTGGATCTTGTTTGGGGGGGGGGGATTTTTGGACGTTCTTTGATGGAGAAGAACAAGAACAAGGTATGTTGATGATTTTTAAGGCTTTAGGAGAGAGATGAGTGAAAGAGCGAGGAAATAATGTAAACAACTCTTCTTTTATTGATTTTAAGAGAGATCGAGTACAATAGTATGTATTTCAAAGTCTTAGGTCGGAATCCTTGAATTGGGGATCTTCCCTTTGTATTTATAGCTTTCGAGTTAGGGTTTTTCCATTTATTTTATGGATAACTCCTATATTCGAGCTTATTATACAAAAATAATATTTCCCTAGATTCATTAAGGCATTTGTCCTTATCTTTTAAGATCTGAGACCGACTTAGGGGATATCCGCCTACCTCGGCTATGGCCTCGGCTTGGCGATGGTTTCTTTGGCTATGGACTTGGTTACAACCTACAACTAGGGGGTTTGTTTATATCTCCTTGGTCTAGGCTAGATCAGGACTCTAAGGGAATAAATTACCCCAACAGTTGCATTAGCGCTTTGGGAGCCGTATCTTTTTGATGAAATCTTGGGCTTGAACTCCATGGCGTATTCTGGGCTTCTCATTTTGTCTACGACCCATTATCGCTAGGGTTATAAAGGCGTGAAAGTGATGAGTCTTGGTCATTTCACTTTTTCGCTTGCCTCCTCAAAGTCTGATTAAGGTTTTCTCTCGAGAGGCCACCACATTTTCTGCCTTTTCCGGTAAGTCTTTAGCATATTTCCGGTAGATCTTGCTTTCGTTTACCCTTAGTAGCGATTGTGTTGAGGTGATGGTTGTAGATCTTCGATTTTGACTTAGGGATTTCACCATTGATGATCTTTTTCGTAGATCTTTGAGCAGTTTCTGACCATTTCTCCTTTTGTTCTACAGATCTCTAACAGTTCCCGTCGTTCGTGTCTCTGCCGCTTCAACTTCTAGTACTAAGGTAACGATTTTCCTTGATCTCCTCTTGTTGATCACTGCGCCTTAATCATATGATCTCATTGACATTCTTGTAGAGATCGCTAAAGTATGGCTTTTTAGAGTCTCGTCAACTGTTTTTATAGACATGCAACATGATCGTCTTCCTTTCTGGCTCGCAGGTCTGAGATGGGGTCATCAAAAGATCAACTTCGGAATCGCTTGGGAGTCTCTTGGACTTCCTCAAATTCAAGGGTTGCCTCAAGATTTCCTCCATCGTCCAAGGGTGATGGCCATGTCAAAATAAGGAGACAAGGCAATCGGTTCTCGTTGATTTCTTCATGGTGCTTCATACTTGGCCTAGAGGTGTCCGATATTTCTGACGATAGAATAACAACCTTCGAGATCTTCCATCGAGCCTGGGAACGATGGCGAACCGTTTCCCTGGTTACTGTCATGGCTATCCAAAAGGACTTCAACCTTGGTGATCTCCTCCTCCCGTGTTATACATCCTTGATGCTTTCCTTGGACTTAACGTTGATAAGGCCACCCATGACGTGGACTAACGGAGTGAATATGGCTCTCCAGGTTGAAGATTAGTTGCGCCAGCGTTAGAAACAATTGTTTTAAGACGATGGAATCCTTAGTATGGCCACCTGGCACTCCTGGACCATCGTGGCCACAAAAACCACAATGGACAGACTTGGGTCCCCTTAGATTCTTCAGGATCTATTGCCACCATAGAAATAGAAGGGCTCGAGTCTTCTACAGGTTGTGGGTGAGCATCCACCTTAGGTACCTCTCTCCAACCCTTGGCCCATGTATTTATAATGTGATCTGATCTTATCCACCAGGGGATACTTGATGTGATCCCTTGGTGTAGATCCATCCTTAGTCGATAGGCACTCTAGGTCCAAGGAAGGAAGGCGTTCGACTCGGCAGAAGTCAGGTCACGTCGTTGGCTTCAGGTCATGCGGCTTCCAGGATATTGCATGGCCTCTCACCTTAGATTAGTCGTTGGAGATGTACCGATGAGACTCAATGTAATAGATTTCTTTCTTTTGATAAAACGCTTTGTAGTACTTGGCTTTTCATCATTCCTTTGTATGAAATTTTATGATGATGTAATAAATCCTTGGGCTCCTTCACCTTTTGTTATTTATCGTCCCAACTTGTCGCTATGGCCTTCTATTGTATCTGACATAGCTTCCACTCCACCGATCCATTTCTTGCCTTAGCCTTGGCTTTAGGTCATGGAGATCTTAACTGGTTTCTGAGGCAGCCATCGTCTTTGGATACGAGATATAAATGCCTTTTTGGGTGTCCTTTCCCTCGTAATCTCAAGGGGACATAGTAACCGCCTTATCGCAAGGATGTCATTCCCACCTGTGGAGGCCATGGCAAATCTTGTTATTTCTTCAAGTGGCAAAAGGACTGAAATCCTCGGTGGCTTCTTATTTAAGGACAATAGGAATCAGCGAAAGCCGTCTTGACCGATATGCATTGGTTTCGTCCAGCGCCATACTTTACCTTATGTGGATTTTGTTGGTATCGCACTTCTTTTGTACCTTTGCGCCATTGAGATCATCCTAAGGTCGTTTGGCCTCGAAAATTTTGTGTCATTGAGACTCAAGGTTTTAACCCTGATAGGCTTTCCAAGGCTTTTACCTTATTTCCTACTTGGCTTCTTCTGGCTACTTTCGACTCTATTGACCCCTTATTGCTTGGTCATCTTCTTATCCATTATCTTGGTAGACATGCTCTATCGAGGAAGCGCCGAGTCAACATTATGGCCTTGGTGAACCGCAGTAGAGGCCTTCGCAATTAATAGGGTTGCACTGGTTGCGCTAGATCATCTCCATACTTCTTTTCCAAAGGTGTAGATTATTGATTATGGATCCGTCTTTTAGATATATCATCATGTCAGGTCCTTGGCAAAGGTTAGCGCCTTGTGTTCTCTTCTGAGTGCTAAGGCTCTCTTGCTCTCTGGGCATGACATCCGGACTTATGAGGCTCTCTACCTTGGCAACTGTAGCATATGATCTGTCGGTTCTGGCCGCTCTGCTGGGGCTTAGATATCCATAGCTTTGGTAGGTCCGCGATCTTTCGTCGTTGAACCTGCATTCTAAGAAAAAGAGGGGGCACATGGCCCTTGTGGACCATGGTCCCTGGGGCATTAGACTTACAAATTTTTTAAATTTGGTATCTAAGCCCGGGGGCACATGGCCTAGAGAACCATGGGTTTGTGGTGGTGGTCTTAACCATGAGTTGGGGCATCAAGCCCTTGGTGAACTAAGGCCCATTGCTAATTTTACGTCGTATGAGTTGCTAATTCATAAGCGTTTAATTAACAAGCCTTAGTCTCGATTGTGATCTATGTTTTAATACATAAGATCAGTGGGCACACCTGCCTTGGGCACAAGGCCTCTTTGGACATTTAGCCCCTGGATCGAAGCCTTATTGACCCATTGTGTCGAGTTTCTGCTAGCTTTATTGTTACCGACCAATTTTAATTTTTTCTATGAGCCGCATACAATGATGGACATGGGTGCACATATCCATTAGTTTTGCTAACTCATAGTTTTGATGCATTGCATATACCATTATTAGGATCTGGTCCGCATTTCACCACTGCCTTTTTCGACCATTGTTTTTGGGAATTCGCCCGCATTCCGCCATGACCTTTCGGCCATGGTTTTTAAGATCTGGTATGCATTTGATTGACCATAGTTAGGAGCCCGTCCGCATTCCGCCATAACCATTTGGCCATGGTTTTTAGGATTTCATCCGCATTATATGGATTTTCTTTTGCTCAAGGCCTTAGTTGATTCCCGATGAGTTTTTCAAAGATGTTATATCTTTTTTCTCCAAACGAAGACATTTTTCTTTTCTTTCAAGAACGTATTTCAAAACCCGTAGTTTCTTTCGTCAAAGAATAGCGAAGCTTTTATTATATAATTGAATTCTAAGAAAAACGATGGCCATCACATGGCTGAGAAGAAATGCCAAGTCTTGCTTCAAGGCCTTCTTGCCTAGAGTCGATATATCAGTTGTGGATGGGATTCCAGTTGTTCCATTATTTCGTACCCATGCACTCCCATCAGGCTTGTCTCTTGGCTGCGGCCTTGCCCCCTTGTCTGATATGCGGCAGTATTCTTTGAGGGCTGCTTTATTCGCAGAATGGCTCGACAGAGATCTCCATGGCGGTGGCCATCGAGCGGGGTTTTGGACCAATTGCTTTAAGGGTCGTCTGGTAGCATGAGCAGGCCTGTTCCTGATCGCCTCTGATCTCTCTTATTCTCAGGGTGTTGGAAATTTCAAGGATTGATGTAGAGTCAATGCAACAACCTTCATATCATGTATCCAGGGCCTCCCCATTATTGTGTTGTACGTCGAGGAGAATCTATGATGAGAAACTTCATCCTTTGGTTGACACCTCCAGCGTATAACGGTAGGATTATTTCTCCCATGGTGTGCTTCACTTTGCCACTGAATCCGACTACAAAAGTGGACTTTTTGGTGATCTCTTCTTCGTTTAGTCCCAAGCCTTTAAAGGCATTAGTGAAGATGATGTTAGTTGAGCTGCCATTGTCGATGAGGATTTGCCTCGTGAGGCAGTTTGCAACTTTTAGTGATATCACTAGGGCATCATGGTGCAGTGTTACACTTCTCCTTTGATATTAGTGGTGAAGCTTATTACGCCAGGGCCATCTTCGCATTCTTTGCTAACTGCCATGACATCTACTCCATGGTTGATCTTAGCAGCGCGAGTGCTTCTCTTGGCAGCAGAGATTGTCACCCCGCTTACTTCTTATCCTCTAGTAACAAAGTTGACATCATAATCGTGCTTTGGCAAGTCAGGTCGTGGCCCCACAGGAACATCATTCTTGGTATGTTCATGAATGAGCGCCTTTTCTCTATCAGAGATGAACTCTCGTTAGTATCCCTTTTTGAGCAACTCATTCACTTCGAATCTTAAGTGGAAGTAATCCTCCGTTAGGTGACCATGGTCGTGGTGAAAATTGCACCACATAGACGTGTCTCTCTGATGCTGAGGGGCCTACATCTTTACAGTCCTCTTGAATTTTACGGACATATGTCCCAACTTAGTCACTATCTCAAGCGGAGATATCACCATGCTGGACATGTCGGGCGAGGTCATGGGCACATACTTTTCGTGCTCCACTTTTGCTAAGGGCTTTTGCCATCCTCTATGGCCACCCTTAGCGGAGTTTTGAGGTCCAGGTTTAGCATTAGATTTATCATCTCTAGCGGCCGTGGAGTGACCATGCCCTTTAGGGTTATTTCTCTGCACTTGTTGGGTCTGGTAGGTTGGGTCCTCCTCCCAATTAATTTGGGCCCAGGTCTTGGAGAGTACATCCTCAATGGTGTGGCAGGGGTACTTGGTGAGGTCCTTGTACATGTCACCATCATGCAGCAGCCCTTGACTAAAGGCTACGATTGTTGTGGAGGCGATGCAGTTAGGGACCAACACCTTTACAACATTAAATTGGTGGAGATACTCTCTCAAGCTCTCGTTTGGGCGCTGCTTGATACGATAGAGATAATCGGAATCACGTCACAAAACTCGGCTGCTAGCGAACCGCTCGACAAAGCGGTCCATTAGCGTGATGAAGGAGTCGATAGAGCCGTTGGCAAGGTTGGAGTACCACAATAGCGTTGGGCCTGTGAGGGTTGCTCCAAACCCTTGGTACATACAGACCTCCAAGTGCTCATAACCGCTGGGGGCAGTGACCATGCGTTGGAAAACTACGAGAGGTGCATGTCTGGATCAGTGGTCCCGTCGTATAGAGTCATGGTTGGCCAAGAAAACCTCTTGGGGACTTCGCCGTAAGGAATAGCGTAACCTAAGGGCGTATCTGCGTAGGAGTTGGGAGCACTCCTGATGATCGGTGGAGCTACTCTTGGTAGGCGCTTTATCATGTCCTCCATGGCTTTAAGCCTCCCCGTTAGAATGGCTTCTACACCTAGGGCCTCGTTAGCGTTTCCCTCATAGGGTTTGTTAGGGCTGCTATGATGGTGAGAGCAAGGGTTTTGGGTCAGGCCTGATCTTGGAGTCTGATGCGTTTAAGCCTCTGAAACGACCTTCGGTGGCGTTTCTTCTAGGGTCTGCATTGATAGCTCAGGTTTTCGCCCGAGATAACATTGTAAATGCATAGAAAGTACAATGTAGTGGTTTGGGATCGAATCCACAGAGACCAAAGGTAGCATATAGAATTTCATATCAAATAGCGGGCTAAAGTGAAAAAGATGTCTTGTAAGAGATGCAATAAATTGAAATTAAGAAAGCAAAGAAAGCAAGCAAGCAGCGCCAAGGTTGTAAATCAATCAAAGAAGAGTTGGGCATTGGGTATTCTCAGGGAAACATTTCATTGAAGACTCAATTATTGACTAGGGAACATTTTTGAAACCGTCTTGAACTCACACACTAATATAGAAATGATCTACTTCCATAGTATCAGTTCCCTATGTATTAGAAAAGTTGAAACTAACTTCCGTTGACTCTCATATTGTAGTCATGTATTCTAAACAAGTTTGATAGGTTCACAATTCACTTAAACATCAACTTCCATTAGCTTAAGATGAATTGCTCATTTAGGATTCTTTCTGGCATTTAAAAAAATACTTTCCAGGCGTTAAACAACCTAAGATACGAAACTAAGTGATCAGTTTAATTTCATGCATTACGAACAATCCTAGATGAAGATCCAATTGATAATATCCCTAATCATACAATTCTATGTCAACAATTCATGAATCCCTATGCGGGAACCCTAAACCTAACGAATAAAAAACTCACTCATGATTGGAGAATCAACACAAATAAAATCAAATAGAGACATCATTGTATTGATCAATAAAAAAAGAATAAGGTTCATAATTCTTCTCGGATTCGAAGTACGAAAGATGATTCTTCTCCTTAGGTTACAAATCTCTATCTTGCTCTGAAAAACTCATAAAAAAGCATAATGATACAGGAAACACGAGCTTAGGTTTTGTTATGAAATTCGGTTCACGATAAGTTCGGTTTGGTTCTTCGTAAAATTGTCCGCGAAACGGGGCAGGGATCGATCGATCTTTGTCTATCTGTTTGGATTTTTTAAGCCTTCAATAAAATTTCCTTCCATGCTTGAAATCTGCCCAAAATGCAATCTTTTCGCACATCCAAGCTCGATTTCTGTAAAAACACTAAAGAACACAAATCCGCGCCAAAAAGATCCGAATACATAATAAAAACCGTAGATCTCGAGTAAAAACCGTGATAAAAACCACTAAAATACTAACACATCAAATCCCCCAGACTTGAATCATTGCTTGTCCTCAAATAAAGCAAACGAAGATTAAGCCTACGGGAAAAGAAGTTTAAAATCCAAATGGATCTGATGTTATAAGGAAACCTTACTCTGCACTACTTTCGTTAACCACATAGACATAGGACAGTTAAAACATTCTCCCCAAGAATCACTGCATGACCTCCCAAGCCCATCCATACTCTAAAATCTGAACGTACACACTCTGCTTCCATGTTAATAACTCTCTACATTCATTCAAGATAGGCGTGAAATCAAGCTTGGTATTCAAGGCTTTTAGTGGTGAGGCTTAGAGTGTTTCGGGTATCAAAAACTGCGTCAGGATGCAAGACATTATGCAAAATCGCAAGAGAGAAAGAGTATATTGATATCCATGTCCCCTAACTACCCAAGTAAAAACCACCAAACAAAAAGAAAACCTAATACGTGCAAACTTCAGGGTGAATCCAATCAACAAAATAATATGCAAATGCTAATTTCTAAACGAGATATGAAGAAAAAGAAAGTAATTTCCGGATTTTTTTCAGAGAGCGAATATCTTTTAGAAATTAGCATATTAATTACGTTTTTCAATTTTAAAACACCCATACGACATGAAGAAATGCAACATATCCATCTAAGCCTCCAAAACACCCAACACTGAGAAATCAGACACTCAGGACCATGTCTAAACCATCTAAAATGTTCAATATTACCTAAGCAATTAGAAGGATCATGTCTACCCTATTCTGTCCATTATTTTTAAACATGTGTGCATATAAGATAAAAAAGAAATGCATGGAGATTCAAGGAGATAAGGTAAGGGTGTGGTGCCAGACTAAAGATGAGTTTGGTCACTCAGGATTACCAAAAAGAATGGTAGAAAAATGGGGATGTAATCTTGAATGATGGGTTTGATTCCTAATTTCAAGTTCCTTGATCAAAACAATTAAGTTCATTAGTAGGCCAAATAAAATAGAGTTAATAACACTTCAGACAAAACTCTAAGTTCTAGAGATTTATGGTGGGGAGTTTGGTCATGAGTTATTCCGGTTTGCCTGCGCTAAAAGCCCAAATGAAATTGTCAATGGGAATAAAAATAAAGTGCAACACACAGAGATAATAGTCTGAAATCATCATAAAGTATAAAGAATCCATAACTGACACAATAAAAATATCAAAATGACTCAAACAACACCAAAAGAAAAAGAAACACAAAAATAACCTCCCCCAAACTTATCTCACACCATCTCGGTGTGAAACAAATCCAAAGAAGGGGTAAGTAGCAAATAAAAAGAAAAATAATAGTCCAAATAAAAAGAAAAGATAAAAAAAAAGGAAAAGAAAAGGAAAGAGAACTACTAAGCTGCTCTAGAAGTGCTAGGCCTTTGTCTGGATGTGGCTCTAGGGTGCCTGCCTGCATCTCTTGAGGCGTAGTCTGCTCTCCTCTCGGACCACTGCTCGCCTCGTTTGGCCTCCTCTCATGCAAAAGCTGCGCAAGTCTCTTGAGTCTCTTCCTCATCAGAGTCCTCACTCTAAGTCTCACTGTCATCATCATTTGCAAAAGTTGCAGGAACAGGTGGCGCTCTATGCCTAATAGCATCCTCATAAACAGAACTGCTAGAGGAACAAGAAAGTAACCTCCCTATCCTGGAGAGTCCTCAAGCGAAACGCAGCATGAGAGTGCTCGTCCTCTGATGACTCTGAATGGTCCAAGCTCTGAACTCTGCAACAGTAGCAGAAGGACGCGGTGGCGGGTCAAGCTCGTAGGTACTAAAATCCTAAACAGGCCAGCAATCTCAAAATCAGTGGGTGCAATAGGTGGAGGCATATGAGCCTCATAAGCAGCATCACCAGCAACACGGTCCCTAGTAGAACCTGAAGAACCCTTCTTGAAAGAAGGGAGACAGGGAAACAAAAGCTTCGAAAGAGGTAGAAACTCAACTCCTGATGAATAAGCTAAAGATGTCAAGTTCGGGCATGGCAGCTCGATGTTGAGAGACCTCTGCAGGGGGTCCTGGAAGTGATAGATGAACGGTCTCGAGATGTCAGTAGAATGCGTCCAGGGGGAATCTAGAATGGCGCAGTCAATGAGATGCCTCCGATCGAGGTAAGCATAAAGAGGTCGCAGGCCATGATGTATCCCCACCTGCTTGGGGAGCTTGAGCTCCACTCTCTGTTGACCGGTGAAGTTGAACCTCACGAAACGCAGAAGTCGGGTAATGAGAGCACCCGCAGCAAAAGACTTCTTCTCAGAAGCCACCACCTTGAAGAAGGCGAATTTGTCATCAACCACTGCAGCTGTTATGGGTGATTTTGGTCGTTCTTTGTAGCACTACGGAAGCTGGAGGTCGATGAATGTTGAGAAAAGGTAAAAAGAAGTTTGTTCTAAGCTCCGAGATCAATAATGGCGAAGGAACTGTTTGTTGTATTTATTTTTGGATTAGGGTTTTGTGCGTACACGTTTTGCCCTTAAGCTTTGTATTTATACATGTGTTTTATGATTATCCCTCCAACAATAGGATATATCATGATTATTTGTAGAATATATGCATCTATATCTAGAATACATGTCATCATCTACTAATTTAAATAATAAAAATAAAGGAGAGGCAGTGGTCGGCTGGCTTCTCGCTTCCGGCTATGCAAGGTCATCTGACTTCCGGCTTTCGGCTATGCGACGTCGTCTGGATTCCTGCTTCTGGGCATTCCTCTGCTTTGAGGTTTTACTGTTGTACTCAATCTAAGCCTGGAGAATTTCCATGACCTAAATTACTCCCAACAATTTACCCCTTATTGCGAAGGTTCGATCCGAAGTTGTGGAATAACATGTCTTCCAGGTTGCTAAGCAGGAAACCAATAGTCGTTTGGCCTTTTTAGTTGTGGCTTGCGCTGCCTCTACTTTCCATAAGCATTTGCTTGCTTTTGGTTTGAGTTTTGCCAGATAATGAACATCGTTGCGGCGGGAGGTTGCGTCTGGCTCTTGACGCCAGGCATTAAGGCTTTGAATTTTAAATTTCATGAGCCGTTAGCAGTTTTCAAGGACGGTTGATTTATTGAAAAACCCCAGCTATTTGACTTGGTGAGGAGAAGGATTTGTAGCCGTTAGCGAAGATTTGCAAAGATTTGGGAAGAAAGAAAATAACAGTTGCTCTTCGCGGGATTCGCGCCAATGATTGGAAGCGTGTGGCCAATTTCAATTTCTTATCTTTCCTTTTAACCCTCTTCTTCCTTCTTCTTTGGCATTTTCGCTTCTTCTTCTTCCTTTCTTTGCTAAAACTCTTGCTTCCAGAATCCTTATCAAGCTTTCAATCTGCGATTTTAAGGTTAGATCCTCTTCTTCCTTCCTCTTTTCACTTCTTTTAGGATAGATTCCAGGAGTCGGTCCTTAGGATTTCAGATTAGCCTTAGCCTTTAAGTCTTTCTTGCCCCAACCAATCTTTAGATCAAAGATCGAAACCTTTTTGAACCCAGATATGACTAGTTCCGGTGATGAGTTTTCTCTGGTGGCCTCATCCTCTGTTGGTGCTCGCGTCCAAAGGAGACGCCTGATTTGGACTAGCCCTTATATTGAGGCTGAGGGATCAACTGAGGACACAGAGATTCCTGAAACTAACCCACTGCCCTTGCGTTCTGCCGCGGGTCTGGAGCTTATGAAGGTCGGGCCCTTCTCCAACATAAACTCTGAGATCCTGGAGGAGTGGAGGCAGCACTATTCCATTGGCGAAGGCGTTCACTTGAGGCTTCCTGGGAAGGATGAAAGGGCTTCCGAAAGCCTTGGAGAGGAAATAGTCGTGCATGAAGGCTATTTCGAGGTTAGAGTCAGGGGTACAATACCTGCCCTGGTGAGGAAGGTCTCGGAACACTTTAACATCTGCCCTTCCCATTTGAACCCTCCGTCTTGGAGGATTCTCACTGCCATCCAAGTACTTAACGAGTTCCATGGGCTTGATCTCGGCATTGATGAGCTTCTCTACTCCTACTATTTCACCCACGTTCTTCCGGGTGAAGGTAGGTGCTACTTCCGCCCTCGTGCCGGTGCTCCCTTGGTGTTGGAGCTAGAGAAGGAGGAAAGGAAAAGGGGGCCTTCACGAAGCATTAGGCCCAGAAGTTTTTTTCATGAGAGTCGGGACTTCTCCTGGGTTCTCTACTCTTTGGAGATTCACTAGTAAGCTTAGGATGCTTTTGTTTTTGATGCTTCCGATTTGGTCACTAACCCTCTTGGCCCTTTGTTCCTGCAAAAGCGTCTATAGAGAAGTCTGAGGAAGGCAAATAGAAGGGGGTAAAATTTTTGGAGATCCCTGCTGAGGAAAGGAGCATCCTGTTCCTTTTGAATGAAGAAGCGTTGAGCCAAAGCAGCATAAGAGATTTGCTCCTTGTTTCTTACTTCTTTTGTCTATTTACTTGTAGGCTAGCTTATTGTCATTTTGTTTTGCAAGAAATATGTCAGGATCCGGGTCTAAGGCGTTGGAGGACTTCAAAAGGGCTCAGGCGGCAAGAAAGGCAAAGTTGGCGTCTCGGAGCAAAGCTCTGGACGTGGTGGAGATCTCTGAATCTCCCTCTGTTGGGTCCAAGAAGAAAGGGACCCAGAAGGCCACTGCCTCGAGCAAGGAGCAGAAGGGTCCTCCCGCCAAGCAATCCTCCTCCTCTATCCTCGATCTTGATGGCGCCCTGGAGCACTTACAGAGGTTCGTCTTCCCTGCGCTTCCTTCTAATCCTCCTAGCTCCTTCTGGCCAATTTTTTTTTAAAAATAATAACAGGTCTCATTTGAATAGTTTACATTTTTTTTAATATTTGAATATTAAAAGTATCTTATATCATTTTAAAAACCAAAGTAAAAAATTTTGATAGAATATAATTTTAAATCAAAACTATTAATTTATTTGAAGAATTTGCAAATATAAAAATACAGATGATGGAAAAAAAGTCATCTATACAAGTTTTAAATTTAGATTATTACAAAGAATATATTTTACTTTTTAATTAAAAATTGTTGAAAAATTAGATTTTATAATCGTTTGGGGGTTTTTTGGTGATTCTCGATGGAGAAGTACAAAAACAAAGGGTTTTTGAGAGATTGAAGAGACGAGACAAAAAGTTGTCAAAAGAGTTTGTCGAGCGATTATTTATTTATAAATAGAGATCGATTACAAGTGTTTATGTGTTTATCTCAAAGATTTCAGATCCTTGAACTAGGGTTCTTCTCTTTGTATTTATAGTTTTTGAATCAGAGTATTTCCATATTTCTTTATGGATAACTTCTATATTAGAGTCTATCTATACAATAAGGAATATTTCCCTAATTCATTAAGGTATTTTTCCTTATCTCATAAGATTTAAATCTGCTAGGGGGATATTTGCCTTACCTCGGCTATGGCCTTGGCTTGGCGGTGTGTCCTCGGCTATGGCCATGGTTTACACGTTCAACTAGGGTGTTTGTTTATATCTCCTTGGTCTAGCTATGGTCAGACTTTAAGGGAATAAAATTACCCCAACTGTTGACCCCCACTCTTCATTTTCCACGTGTGCAATTTGAAGAATAGAACCTTTCTTAAGAGATTTCGGTTCATACCTTAGTTGGGGATCGACTTTGTAAAAAATATGAAAATAAGAGTGTAGCTTCAGCCATGGCTCTCGTTGGTATCGCCTTTTCTCGCTGCTATGGCTTCATCCTTAGTGAGTCTCATTAGCGTTAGCGGGCCACATCTTTTAGATGAACTCATGGGCTTGAACTTTATGGCGTGATTTGGGCTTTTCGCCTTCGGCCCATTACAAATAGGGTTAAATGGGCGGGAAAGTGAAGATTCTTGGTCATTTCCATCTTTCTGCTTACCTCCTCATAGTCATATTAGGGTTTTCTCTCAAGAAACCACCACATCCTCTGCTTCTTCCAGTAAGTCCTTGGCATGTTTCTGGTAGATCTTGCTTTCTTTTACCCTTAGTAGTGATCGCTTTTATGCAATGGAAGTAGATCTTTGATTTTCACTTAGAGTTTAACCATTGATGGTCTTTTCTGAGGATCTTTGAGAAGGTTCTAACCATTTCTCTTCCGATCTGCAGATCTCTAATGGTTCCCGTCGTTTGCATCTCTATCGCTTCAACTTCTAGTACTAAGGTAACGTTTTTATGATCCTTAGTGTGAATCATCGCGCTTCAGACATCTAATCTTTCGACGAAATAAGAGAGATCGCCATAGTATGATTTTAACGTCTCATCATTCATGTTCATGGACATGTGACTTGACTATCTTTCCTTCCGGTTTGAAGGCTCAAGATGAAATCGATAAAGGATCGACTTTAGAATTGCTTGGGAGTCCTTTGGACTTCTCCAAACTTTGGGGTCACTTCGGGCTTTTCCCTCTGTCGTCTAAGGGCAGAGATCTCAATAGGATAAGGAACCGAAACCATTGCCATAAATCAACCTCTTGGTGGCCCTTTAAAGCCAATATGAAGGTGCGCAACGCCTGTGATGACAGAGTGGCAGTCTTCAAGATTTACCATCGAGCTAGGCAGTGTTGGTGGGCCTTCGCCTGGTCTACTACCGTGGCTATCCGGATAGAAGTCCACCTTAGTGATCTCCTCCCGTCGTACTGGATGCCTTTGGTGTCTGTTTCTATTTTGACAGTGCCAAGGTTTTCTGTGACGAGGATTAATGGAGTGAAGACGAACCATCAAATTGAAGATAAACCGCATCAGCACCCAAAACAATGGTCGGAATACGAAGGGACCCTTTGTATGGATACCAAGCTATATTGGGGGCCATTGTGAGTACAACAACCATAATGGACGGGCTTGGGTCCCCTTAGACTCTACGGGGTCTATCGCCACCATGGCAATAGAAGAACTCGGGTCTTCTCTAGGTTGTGGGTGAGTGTCCATTAGGCGCTTCGTCCCCATCTTCGGTCCTTGTGAGAAGATACTTTGTAGTATTTTCTTGTCATCGTTCCTTTGTAAGAAATTTTTTGGATGATGTAATAAAATCTGCAGGCTCCTTTGCCTTTCGTTTATTTAAAACTTGTTGCCATGGCCTTCTATCGCATCTGAAACGACTCTTTTCCCTCCGGTCCATCCCTTGCCTTGGTCTTGGCCTCAGATCATGGGAATCTGAACTGACTTCTGAGGTAGCCATCATCTTCAAATGCGGGACATAGACACAGTTCATTAATTGATCTTTCTTGTTTGTTTAAGGGATAATATCAAAATCTATTGTAAGGATATGATTCCCATTAGTGGAGGCCATGGTGAACCTTGTTAATTCTTTGAGCGGCAATAGTTCTGATACTTCTGATGGCTTTTCGTTGAGGGGCCATGGAAGTAGATGATTTACCCCTTGACTTATACATGTTGGTTTTGACCAGTGCCATATTTTGTCTCGTGTGAGTTCCTTCGTGGGTGCTGAACTACATTTAAGCTTCATGTCGTCGACCTCGACCCTAGGCTGTTAAGCCTTGAAACTCTGTGTGCCTTCGAGTACCAAAGTTTTAATCTTGATAGGCCCCTAGGGCTTTTATTCCATTTTTTGTTTGGCTTTTTCTTATTGCTTTCACTCCTTCTACCTCTTATCATTCGATCATCTTTTTAGTTTATTATCTTGGTAGAAATACACTATCGAGGAGACGCCGAATCAATATCGAGGTCTTGGTGAACCGAAACAACTACCTTTGTAACAGATGGGTTTGCACTGGACTGTCTCCAAACTTCTTTTTGAAGATGTAGACTGGACTTCGGGTCAATTTTTAGATGTTCGATCCTGTCGGGCCCATGACAGATCTTTGCTTAGTTAGCTCCCTGTGGTCTCTTTTGAGTTCCAGGGCCTTCTTGCTTTTTGGGCATGACATTCAGACTTCTGGGGCTTGTGACCTTGAAACATTGAAGCACTTTTAGCTGTTGGTTCTAGTTACGCTGCTGGGGCCCAGATATTCGCACCTTTGGTAGATCCAAGATCTTTCGTCACTGGATCCATCTTCGAGGATGCGTGGGACACATGGCCCTAGTGGATTTTGGTCTCTGGGCTTTAGACTTACAAACTTTCAAATTTGGTATCTAAGCCATGGGGCACGTGGCTTTAGAGAACAAGGGCTCTGTGCTTGTCATAACCAAATCTAATTGTGGGGGCATATAGCCCTGGTTAACCATGGGTTCATAAATGTCAGACTATGAAAGTCTTGTACTGTGAGACAAGGTCTTCCCAATTTTACGCTTTATGAGTCATGAATTCATAATCATTTAACTGTCAAGCCTTAGGCTCAATTTGATCATGTTTTATCACATAGATCAGTTGGACTATTGGTCTGCGGTGTAAAGCCTTAGTGAGCACAAGGCCTTAGTGCGCGTAAAGCCTTAGTGGGCACAAGCCTGGGTGAGTTTTGTGAACTCGATGGGCACAAGGCTCTTGGCACACCTGACTGTTTGGACATTTAGTCCCTGGGCCCGTAGCCTTATTGACACTTTGTGTCTGAGTTTTGCTAGCTTTATTGTTATCGACCGATTTTAAGTTTTTCTCTGAGCCGCGTACTAGGATGGACTGGGGTGTACATGTTCCATTAGTTTTGCTAACTCATAGTTTTAATGCATTGCATCTACCACCATTAGGAGCTTGTCCGCATTTCACCATTGCGTTTTAACCATGGTTTTTAGGAACTCGTCCGCATTATATGGACCATAGTTAGGAGTTGGTCCGGATTATATTGATTTTTACCATGGTTAGGAGCTTGTCTGCATTACATGGACCATAGTTAGGAGCTGGTCCGCATTACATGGATTTCTTAAGATTGTCTTGTTAGCCCTGGCGGGTCAAGGGTTNGGGTTGTCCCCTTTTCCCCCCCCCCCCCCAAAAAAAAGGAAGTTGCAAGCATCATTGATGCTTGTGACTTTCTCTATTTAGATTGCCCGATTATCCTTGGTTATTACTAACCTAGATTTTCGTAGTCAACCCAGTCCACAGCATTTAGGCTCGGTCTAGTTATTTTTAGAGAAGTTTAATTTATACTGACTTTTCTTTAAAAAGAATTGTTCAGGTAAAAAATCGCTCTTTCACTGAAAATCAATTTTTTATTCTATATTTGCCCTTGTTGAAATCTTCCTCTCCTTCTAGCGTCAAACTGTTTGGGGGGGGGGGTTGGTGATTCTCGACGGAGAAGTACAAAAATAAAGGGTTTTTGAGAGATTGAAGGGACAAGTCAAAGAGATGTCAAAAGAGTTTGTAAAGCGACTTTTTATTTATGAATAGAGATCGATTTCAAGTGTTTATGAGTTTATCTCAAAGATTTTGGATCCTTGAACTAGGGTTCTTCCCTTTGTATTTATAGTTTTGGAATCAAAGTAATTCAATATTTCTGTATGGATAACTTTTAT
This sequence comes from Anastatica hierochuntica, assembly GCA_900406275.1. NCBI lineage: Eukaryota > Viridiplantae > Streptophyta > Magnoliopsida > Brassicales > Brassicaceae > Anastatica > Anastatica hierochuntica. The sequence continues at coordinate 8,255 of OVAN01001884.1, read as the reverse complement.
ATTTGAGTCTATCTATACAATAAGGAATATTTCCCTAATTCATTAAGGTATTTGTCTTTATCTCTTAAGATTTAAATTAGCTAGGAAGGATATCCGCCCTACCTCAGCTATGGCCTTAGTTTACATGTTCAGCTAAGGAGTTTGTTTATGTCACCTTGGTCTAGCTATGGCCGGATTCTAAGGGAAAAAAATTACCCCCAACAATAATCATCTTATATCACAAATTTTTATAATGTATTTGAATGATACATTGCAAAATAACGTTAAACACATTATAAGAATTAATAAAACGTAATTTAAAAAATTATTTCTAACAACTATAAAAAAGTTTCATAAAACTTTGTATTTATTAAAATTACTATAAAAATCATTATGGAGAGTTAATTAATAAAAATTTCTATTTATAACAATTAAACACATTATAGAGAGTTAATATATACAATTAATATAAACCAACTATAGAATCTAAGAAAGGTTTAAGATCAAACTAAATCGATAAGAACACAAAAACTCTCAATTCTAAATCGCAATAACTCGGCAGCCTTATATAGGGCAACTACTAATCCTAGTTTTATTAAGAAAATACTCTTATTAGATAGCTCCTAAATAAGTTGATCCTTATTCATAACTCGGTTAGAACTTTAGGTAGCTTGCAACTTAAGTTTCTTTCCAGCTTAATCAAACAATCTCTCCCTTAAGCTTGAAATCAGTTTTTGTTAGATCTTGAACTCTAATGAGATCTCTCATATTTTATACTTGATTCTACCAAGAGCTTTAATTAAGATGTCCGCCTTTTGCTTTTTCCCGGAAATATGTTCCACTTCTATTAATACCTTCTCAACACATCTCTTATGAAGTGAAATCGTGTGTGTATATTCTTACTTCTTCCATGAAATACCACGTTCTTTGTAAGGGCAATCGTTCACTTGTTATCTATTCGAACAACAGCTTTCTCGCTTGGTGCTCCTGTGATTTCAACGAGTAAGTCTTGGAGCCATATTGCTTGTCTAGCTGCTTCAGTCCCTGTTTGCATTGATTCACTTCTATTCCAAGATAATAAGTCAATTGTCCAAGATTACTCATATGAAACTTTGACGACATTTCCTTCTTAAGCTAATAAGTAATCCTCATATTTGTTCTTGTGACAAACAAATCATCTACATAGACCACGACGAGTAGAAGGCTTCTACTTACCTCCTTTCTAAAAATTGATGGCTCCTTTAAACACTTCGTACACTGAAACTCCTTGAGAATTTGGTTGAACTTATCATTCCAAGCTGTAGGAGCTTGTCTTAATCCACACAAGGCTTTGTTGAGTTTGTAAACTTTGTCATTTTGCCCTTTTATCTCAAATCCCTTTGGTTATGTAAAATAGATGATTTCCTTTCATTCTCCGAGAAGAAATGTTGTCTTTACATCAAGATGATGTATCTCCTAACCATTGGAAGCTGCAAGATTAATGAGTAATCGTACCGTCTCGATTCTAGCAACATGGGCGAATATTTCATCAAAATCTAGTCCATATTTTTGCACATAGCCCTTTGCAAAGAGCCGACCTTTATGTTTGTTTATGGAACCTCGAAGTTTCTGTTGAGTTTGAAAACTCACTTCAACCCGATCTATTTTGCTCTGATTGGAAGTTCCTCAAGATCCCATGATCTAAGCTTTGTGATGGATGTTATCTCATCCTCGCATTCGGGCAATCATTCACCTTGGCTTGTTATTCATGCTAATCAATAACAGGTTCCCCTCTTCTTCCGAAAGCAACACGTAATCATCTACGTATTTAGGCTTAGAGCTCTGTCTCAAAGATTTTCTTAATACAAGAGTATTTTAAAACTTGTGTCTCTGACGAATTTCCACCATTGCTACCCTCGAGTTCATGAGCATCTTATTCAATCTCATTATCGTTAATTGATTCTCCATGATCACCACTGTATTTGCCTTGCTCTGCTCTGATCTCTGTTCCGGTTACGTCAGGTTCACCATGTTCCACTTGAGCATTGAAAAACTCTAACTCTCTAATCCCAGGATTTCTATAAACATTAATATTAATTATGAATCATTCATCTCTAGTTTGTGCAAAAGCCTTAAGATTCCAATTCCACCCTTTTGTTTCGTCGAACATTACATCCCTTCTTACTGTAATTTTGCGAGTTTGTGGGTCTAGCATTAGGTAAGCTTTCGACCCAAGCTTTGTTCCAAGGTGAACCAACATACGAGACCAATCAACAAGCTTCTTTAACTGGGATGTGGTCTATTTTTTTCATATCCAATGCATCAAAAGATCTGGAGATGATTAACATTAGATTTCTTGGAGTAAAAGATCTTATATGGTGTTTGATCTTTTAATGCTCTTGTAACTACTGAAGTGTACATAATTTAATGTATATTTAACATCATTTAGTATGTGTTTTAGTTGCACTTAGGTTGTATATAATGCATTTAGGTGTTAGAATTCCTATAGTTTCTAAGTTGAGCCTAGTTTAGGATTATTCGCATTTTGCATGCATTTCTTTGCATTTTGGAAGGGAATGGATCTTGACAAGAAAGAGAGGACTTGGGAACTTGATTCTTGGTGGAAATGAAGTGAACAACAAGCATTAATCAAGGAAAAATGAAGAAGAATCAAAGGAAACAAAAGGGAATGAAGATAAATCAAAAAAGCAAAAGGGAATGAAGAAGGATCAAAATGGAGCCAAAGATGTGTGTGGATTCAAAGATTTATGAAAAGAAGCAAAGAAGAGAAGAATCATTTGAAATCAATATATGGTAGGCCTTGCAAAGAGGAAGTATGTGCAAATAATATGTCATTCTAACGGCAATTGAAAATGCGAGAAGATGCAACTGCCCAAAGTGAGCAGTTGTCGACCTCAGGTCGACAATAGCCCACTTTTGGGTGACAGCAGCACGCGTTGACGGGATATATTGCTTCTAGGGCACTTTCTCTTCCCCTTTCCCTATAAATACTCTCTCTTAGCCACCAAGAACACTTATGCTACCTAAGCTTTTGTTTTTAGTTTGTTCTTGATGTTTCTAAGTGAATTAAAGATTTGTAAACACTTTTGTGATTGATCTCTTTGAATCATTTATGTGTTTCTCCTCTCTTTGAATCAATGTTCTTTATTGTTCTTAATCTCTTTTCTCCCTTTTTCCAAGTTTCTCCCTTGTACCAAGTTTCTTCCTTTCTTTCAAAGTTATGATTTTTCTTGGATTTCTTTTTGTTTGTTTGCTCTCTTCTCATCTCTTCTCATCTTCTTCTCACATCAAGCATGGACTTTCAAGAAGTATGTGAAACTTCGTGGTTCTCCATGGGCCTTAGTGAGTAGAACACATTGGATCTGCATTGGTAAATTAGAGAGTGATTAGGTGGTTAGATAATGATGTCTACGGATTGAATGAACTTAGATCTCTATGGTTTACGTTTTCTTAATACTAGATCTAGAATAAAAACTTGATCTTGATATGTATGCATTTCACGGCCGAAGGGTGTTCGATGAAATGTCTAGGATAACCTAAAGCATGTTAAACTTAGCTTAGCCAATGAGAGTTGATTGCTAGGGAGTTTAGTGACTATATGGACTTGTTCTTAATGATTCCTAATTGATTTATCATTTGCAACAAGCGAGAGTTGAGTGAATGTAATTAATATGGAAATGACCTATTATCATGAGAGTGGATTAGGATAATACTTATTCCTTGGTTGGGAGACTAGTTCTTTTGATTGACTCCTTTATTGTTAGTTAGCCACTTGATTACCCCTTCTCAAACGTCAATCTAAGTTCCACCTCTCCATCTTCTTAAGTCTTGTTTAGGTTGTTTTTCCATCTTGTCTAATATCTTTGTGCCACTTTATCCCCCTTCTTTTTTTCTTAGCTTAGGAGATATTGTGTATTCCTAGTGTTTGAGTCTCTAGCTCTCGTGGGTTTGACCTTTAAATACTACAATCGACATAGTCGTATACGTGCGGTTAGTGGGAATTGTTAGTGATCAAGGTTTATAAATTTAAAACTTGAAATTGAGTTAATCACTAGCGAAATCTAGCCTCATCAACTACTCAATTTAAAAGAAAAACTGAGTGTCTTATAGCTTCTCCACGTAAATAATTAGGAACATACATGTGCTTCTTGATACTCCTAGTTCTCTCCATTTGAGTCTTATTGCGTCTCTCAACAACACCATTTTGTTGAGGAGTATAAGGAGTTGTAAGATGTCTTTTAATTCATGATTTATCGCAAAAGAAATTGAACTCATATGACAAAAACTCTCCTCCTCTATCTGTTCTGAAAGTCTGTATATAACTCCCCGAATATCGCTCCACTAACCTGTTAAACCGTTAAAACTTTTTAAAGGCATCAATAAGAACGAAGAAATATCAATTTCCATCAGTCGCGCTTGGTGTTATGGGTCGACAGAGGCCATCGTGTATAAGTTCAAGTGTCTTTGTTGCTCGATACGAAGTGGACTGAGGGAATATGTGTCTCGTTTGCTTCCCTCGCAAGAATGAGCTGCATATCTTATCCTCGACCCTAATATGTGGAACTCCAAGCACAAGTTCCCTATGTATCATGGACTTAATTGTTGCCATGTTTATGTAACCCAATCTAGCATACCATATGTTTAATTCACTCGTCATAGTGGTTATCAAACACATAGTATCCTTTAATCTCATGTATACCTTATAGAGTCTATTCCTTGATCTGATTGTCTTAACAATTAATTTTCGATCTTTTTCATGCATTGTTAGATACTCTCCTTTCATTCTTTTATCGCATCTTGATTTTGTATCCTGTCCTAGACTAATGATATTGCTCTTCAGGTCTGGAGTAAAATAGACATTTGTAATTTTTCGAGGTTTACCATTCTTATCAATAAACTCAATTGATCCTTTTCTTTTGATGTCTATTCTTGAATCGTCTCCAAACCTCACTTTTCCTATAATGGAATCGTCAATGAAGGAGAAGTATGTACTACCACCATTCATGTGATTACTAGCTCCATTATCAAGGTACCAGAAATTTTCTTCACCATTGTTTGCTTCATACTTGCTCCGCAAGAGTTTCTTCTCATTCAGGTACACTACTTCGTGTGTCATAAGCTCTTTCGCATCCTATGTGTCACCATTATCAATCTCTTGTGTTTCTTGTAGCTTAAGCAATCAATTCAGACAGTTTGAAGCATAGTGACCTATCTTATCACATCGATAGAAGGTAATTCGCCAAGTGTTTCTTGCTCTGTTTGACCGTCTGCGACCTCTTCGCCTATCGAAGCATCCTCCACGTCCTCGGCCTCTATAATCACCATTTAAATTGTGGATTGGTTGTGGTTCTATATTCGAAGTATTCATATACATCAACTTGCTTTGATCTTCTTGTGCTTCTTCTTCCTCAGAAATAAGATCTTCATAGGTTTTTAAACGTCTTACAATGTCTTCAAAGCGTGTAGTTTTTAAATCCATTACTTGTTCAAGGGCATCAACAATGTCTATATATTTTTTCCAAGCAATATTATTAAGGAACTTCTTGACAAGTTTTGGCTCCTCTATTTTTTCTCCTAATGCCGCCGACTTTGATGAAAGTTCAGAAAAATTTTCGACAAAATCAACTATTGTATCAATATGTTGCATCTTAAGTTTAACGAATTCAGCCAATAAAGTTTGTAGTCTAGCTTCCTTGACTCTTTCTGCTCCTACATGTCTAGCTTTAATAGTCTCCCTGACTTTCTTATCCATGTTAAGCTCTCCAACCTGCAACACAAGTGCCTCGAGTACCGGTTGAAATAGCAACACCATATCCATGTCTTTTTTCTCGCTATCATCCGCATCGATCTCGATGATATCCCATACCATATGTACCCTAAGTAAAACCTTCATATTCATAGCCCAAACAATATGATCGGTTGAGTTTAAGATCGGTAATCTGATCGACGAAGGCCCTCCATCTGTTGGACGAGCCGTCAATGATTTTGTTGTCGTAATATCTCCGATAGATTACTAATGGATATGAACCTTTGTGATTGAACCCCTTACACTAACATTCAGATGATAGCTATGGTCTTCGCCAGAGAAAGGACATCAAGAGTAAAGATAAGTACATTGTAGTGGTTTGGGATCGAATACACAGAGACCAAAGGTAGCACATAGAATTTCATATCAAACGCGGGCTAAAGCGAAAAGGGAGCTGGGGATTGGGTATTCTCAGGGAAACATTTCATTGTTTATTCGGATAGATGATAAGGGAGCAAGTTTTAAACCGTCTGGAACTCAAACACTAATAAAGAATTGATCTACTTCTGTAGTATCAATTTTCTATGTATCAGAAACCTTGAGACTAACTTTTGTTGACTCTCAGATTCTAATCATGAATTCTAGATAGGTTTGATAGGTTCACAATTCACTTAAACATCAACTTCCATTGGCTTAAGATAAATTTCTCATTTAGGATTCATTCAGGCATTTAATCGAACACTTTCCAGACATTAAACAACCTAAGATCAGAAACTAAGTGATCAAGTTAATTTCAGCATTAAGAACAATCATAGATGAATTCGAAGATCCAATTGAATAAATCCCTAATCATGCAATTCTATGTCAACAATTCATGTAATCCCTATGTGAGAACCCTAAACCCAACAACCGAACTACTCGCTCATGATAATCAAACGAACACAAATCATATCAGAGAGAGACATGATTGTATTGAAGAAAAATAAAGAGTAAGGGTTCTGAAATCTTCCTAGATCCAAAGTACGGAAGATGATTCTTTTCCCAAGGTTACAAATATCTCTCTTGCTCTCAAAACTCTGAAAAATAGCATAGTGAAAGTGAAAACACGAGTGTAGGTTTTTGTTTATGAAATATGGTTCTCGACAAGTTAGATTTGGTTCTTCAAAATTGGTCTGCGAAAATCGGGACGGGGATCGATCGATCCTGGACAGGGATCGCTCGATCTTGGTCAAGGATTGATTGATCATTGTCCTTCTGTCAGGACAATTCTTCTTCTTCACAAATACTTCATTAGATGCTTGAAATCCGTCCAAAATACGATCTTTCCGTGCATTCAAGCTCGATACCCGTAAAAACACTAAAGAACACAAATCCGCTCCAAAGAGAGCCATATACATACTAAACACCATATTTCTCGACTAAAACCGTAATAAAAAACCTANNCTTATGCTATCAGTAGACCTTACTCTGCACTACTTTCGCTAACCATATAGACTTAGGAAAGTTAGAACATTCTCCCCAAGAATCTCTGCAAACCTCCCAAGCCCATCCGTACTCCAAAATCTGAACCTACAAACTCAGCATTCATGTTAATAACTGATGCAGCACAGCTGGAGTTAGAAGCTGGATTGGAGCTCAGTTCAAGTGACGATGAATTGGGAGATGAAGAGAAGTCAGGATCAAGTCAGGAACTAATTGAGTTATCCAAGGGTCCAATGACAAGGTCACAAACCCGGAGACTTGAAGAGAGACTTCAGACTTTGGTTATCACCAAACCAAACTCGCAGGAGGCTGGTTTAGATCAGCAAATTTATTAGACATTCAATTATTCGGTTTTAGCTGGTTTAGATTAAGTTGGGTTTTCAATTAGATTAGGATTTGGGTCTTAATTAATTTTGGGTTAATTTTTGGTTAGGTATTTGCGAAAATCATTAACCAATTAGGGTTAATATTTTCGACAAGGATTAGTAGTTTAGGTTAAATACTTCTTCTCTGCAGACTTTGAGAAATCATCGAACCTTTTAGCATAATTTTCAGAAACCATTGTTTCTTTCTTCTCAGTGATTGAGAGCTTTTGTTCAGCTTAGAACACCCCTACAACTACAGAGTTCATTCTCTAATAGTTGCTTCTTTGTGATCCTAAAAGGAGTTTAGTCTTCCTGATCCAAAGACATCTTCTATCCATCGAAATCATCCATCAAAAAACACCCATCCCATTCGATCCATCTCTTCCAAAAACAAACAGAAAAGAAAAAAAAAGAAAAGTTTATTGATCTCTGATTTCCAGCAACAGAAGGGACTAAAAACCTCCCAGATCTAAGCA
>OVAN01001883.1:0-37239 GCA_900406275.1 Anastatica hierochuntica | reverse complement strand
ATGAACTGGAAAGATCCGGGGACGGTAGCGGAAAGCAGTTTCTTGGAGAAGACGAAAAGTTTCTACAGCTACATGGCTCCTTTTGTGACCCAGAACCCTAGACATACGTATCTCAATTACAGAGATCTCGATATCGGTATTAACAGCCATGGTCCAAACAGTTACAGAGAAGCAGAGGTCTATGGGAGAAAGTATTTCGGAGAAAATTTTGACCGGTTAGTGAAGGTGAAAACCGCTGTGGATCCACAAAACTTCTTTAGAGACGAACAGAGTATACCTACCTTGTCTACCAATTAGTGTTTCTAGACACCCAGATGACTTGTTTTTAATTCCAAACCAATTTTAAAAATTTGAAGTTATTCTTTTGTAAATAAACAGTCGTTTTTTTAACGACTTAAACTCTCAATCTCAATATATAAAAAATTCGCTATTGTATGAAACTTGTCAATTCTATCACCCTACAAACATCGAAAACTCAGGGCTGCTTCTCAAAATCTTCTGGCTCGATACTAATACAAATTCTTTTGCTAACAGCTGAAGAATTCAGGAGACTCAAAAGACTTGCCTGATGTTTATGTTGATCCTCGAAGATTTGATGTACTCTGCGAAAAAATGTCCATTTTCCTGCTGGGCCAATTCTGATTCAAGTGCCCTTATTTCAGAATTTTCCTCGTCCGTGAAGATACGGGGTACGCCTGCAACATCGACAATATTATTAGTAATGACCTTCAATGCAGAGTAGAAAGACTACGTAAATACGAAGCCGCTTACCGTGAAAGCATTCTCTGGCTTCTCCAGCCATTAGTACAACATCTCCACTTCTGAGATACATAACATGAGGAGGATCCTCTTTTGATTTTCCGCCTAAGAGGAATATAGCTTTACATCCCAGGCTACGTAAGAGCAAATATAATTACACCACCGCACTTCATAATATAAACAGTGTTACTACGTTTTGCTACGAAATAAGGCAAAGATATACCTCATGCTTACTATGGGTTTACTCCAGTCAGCTTCCATATCATCAAGGTGTCCTCCAAGGGTATCACCTAAAGACCGAGTTTTCAAGGTTCAGCATCTTTCGAATGGTGTTAAACCTATCTGAAGCACGAAATACAAATTTAAGGCAATAACTCTACCTAAGCCAAAATAGTTAACAATCGCAGCCTCTGGACGAAATTCCTCCCCGACAGGCATTGCAATGGCAGCATGTGTCTTAGCTAGTTGACAAAGTGCATCAGGGATGTTGTTATGAGGGAGAGAAACATCATAGTTACGCTGCCAAATAAAGAACGGACGAATCAGCATTCACTTAGGTTTGCTAATAGTATTCATCAAAACCATTGTTTTAAGAAATTTTTAACCTTGGACCAATCAAACTGTAGACCGAGGGTGCTCCATCGAAGCTTCCTTAAAAGAAGCGTAGCAGAAACCGATTTGCAGCTACTTTGCTTCGTCGTTGCGATATCTTCATCATAGAATTTCCATATGTTGGTATCGACACAAGTTCCCGATGAAGTATGATCCTCCTTAACCAATACCTTGTTCTCTTTAGCCGAATCAAACAAATCCTCAATGGGACCGTAAATCGCATTGTGGTTTGTTCTATTTGGAGGCTGAGGGAAACTTATCAAACTCTCTTTGATCCATTTGCATTGCTCCTCCAAACTCAATGCACCAGGGATAAAGTAAAACCCTGTATAAGAATAAATAATCTCACTTCCTTTAAGCTTCAACATTCCAACAAATCAGGCAAAAATCTTCATACCCAGAATCAAAAGGAGCAAACTTTGAGTCTCTAGAACCCTAAAAATTTGGGGATTTTTCAAACATACCGGGGCGATTCTCGAGACAAAAGACCGGAGATTTAGCTTCAGCAGCCCTAATTCCGTCGGGCAAAACACGATTCTTGGTGAAATCTTGTAAGATCAGATTGAAATCGAGCAACTCCGATAGATCAATCGGTTTCGGTAGCTTCTTCCTGTGAGTGAGTTTTCGATTGAATGTAATAAGCTGAAGGATACACAATAACAAACGCAGTGAAAGCTTGAAGATTTTTTTGGGGGGCTTACTTTCTCGAGAACTTTGAATCTTGTTCGTAGTAAAGTTTGTATTTTTTCTCTGTTCGCCGGAAAGCCGTACGATCCGCGTCGTTCGCCGATTCGTACATCTTCAGTTTCACTCGCCGACGACGATAAGATCTCTGGATCGGGGAAATCAAACGAAGACAGAGTTGTGGTTTTTCAAAATTTGCGATAAAGACACTCGTCTTTCCTATAATTCTCTTTTGGACCTTTTTTTAACAAATTTGAACAAACGAACCCTGAATTTTTAGTTGTAGTATACAAAAGACGAAACCAAAAAAAGAAAAATCAATTTGTTAGAAACTCACCAAAAAGAAAATGGAAAATAAAATAATATTTACTTAATTGTCAAAATTCGACTAACTATACGAGATTTTTTTCATAAGTAGACTCCAACCACAAAACTTAACTATTCAAACAATCCTGCTATTTTTTTCTGTTTTCTTAGCAATAGAAAATTCATCTTTAACAATTGGGAGACTTACAAAAATACACTTTTGTATTGTCTGTTTTTCAAAAATACCCCTGCTTGAAAAAATTTTATTTTTACACCTCCCTTTTTAATGAAAAAGACCATTATACCCCTAGACTAAAAGAAACCCTAAACGTTAAACCCTAAACCATAATTCCTAAACTTTAAATCCTAATAGCTAAACCCTAAACCCTAATTACTAAACCTTAAACCCTAAACCCTAATATTTGAGGTGTATATTTGAGAACCATTAAAAAACAGGTGTAAATGTAAAATTTCTTTTCCTTTTAAGTGTATTTCTGTAAATTAATCTTAACAATTTGATAAAAAAAACATTTTGATTTAAACAAAAAATAATAAAAGACACCATTAGTTTATATGAATTTTTAATTAATAAGGAATTGTGAAGCAAAAATTACAATTAATTATTTTTTAATTTCCATTTTCAAAGAAATCTTCTTATAATTAATAAATATGCAGATACATAATTATAATTAATTATATCTCATTTTACAAAACAAGTAGTTTATCTCTAATTTATCAATTCCAGTTTACTTTATTGACAACCTTTGTACCATGGAACTTTTGTCGTATTTGCGGTTCCCGCTTCGGAATCGGAGTCAGAAGCGGAAGTTCTCAAAAGTTTTAGGAATCTCGATTCCATGACGTTTCCGAAAAATTGTTTTAAAAATTCGTTGGAATCTTACACTTCCATTTGGGAAGCTTGTCCTCTACGTTTGACGATTTTATTTTGATGATATAAAAATCAAGACAATTTATTATAAGGATAGAAAAAAATAAAAATGTTGAAATACACTTTAACTTTAAATAATAACAAATGTGAATATACTTTATATATTCTTTATATTTTATATATTCTTTATACTTTATATATACTTTTATACTCTTCCAACACATACTGCTTTCAAATTTTTAGAAAGTAATTCGCTCTCACGATTTCAGACAATGTTTCGCTTCCAATTTTATGCAACAACACATTTTTGATCTAATTATTTTTTAGCTTTTTTCATTCACCTTTTGATTATCAAATAATTATCTAAAGAATTTTTTTTGACATCGATTATCTAAAGAAATTTTATAAAATACTAAATGTCAGAAACAAAATCACAAAAAAAGGTTGTGAAACGGTTAACCATACTATTACAAAATCCCTTTTCTTTAAAAAAAACTTTTGTTTTATACTATTTAGTTATGGAATCTACATAGAAAACAAATCTAAGAAAAAAAAAGTTTCTTAAATAACGCTCCATTTAGGCATTTTTTTTTCCCTTTTTTTTTTCTTCTTTCCTAAACTCTTTTTTTTTGCTGACAAGGAAACTAAAGAATCTATTTCATTTTTGTCGGCCAAAGTTACTAAACTATTTAATGCGTATATATATAATATAAAAAATGATTAATGTGTGTGTGTGTGAATGTAAGTAACGTCTTTCAAGTGTGGACCTTTCCGTCTGAGATTCTGAGTTTACTCTTCGTTGAAAGGAAACAGACTCTTCCAGAAAAAAAAAAAAAGCATAAAGAAAAAAAAAATCATTTTTTTGGTTAAAGACTTTTGATATTTATCTCTAAACTTTCTTACCAAACCCATCTCTTCCATTTTGTTGACCTAATTTCTCTCTCACATTGTCCGATTTCCTCTGACACAAATCTCTCCTTCTATGGCTCTGAGGTGTTTCCCCATTTGGGTTTGTCCTCAAAAGACTAATCTTTCTTCTCCTCTGTTTGGTCTCGACTCTAAACGCCGTCGTTTCTGGCAATGCTCATCCTCCTCTGCTTCTCAGAGAGCCGTCACTGCCATTGAAGGCGAGGTTCCTTACGGTAGTGAACTCAAAAAGACTTCTGATGAAATGGGTTTGAGCGATGAGACCGAGTCTGTTACTTTTCACAGAGACTTGAGCATGCTTCCTAGTGAGTCACCATCTCGTTCTCTTTAACTTCCCCCATTATCATGTTGTTCAATGGTGTTCATGTGGAAATGTTGTTTGTGTTTTTTTTTGTGATCATCCACTCTGAAAGTTGTGAACTTTAGGGTTTATTGCTTAGCTGAAATTTGATTTGTGGGATCATTTGTTTAATGATATTTGACAATCATTAAAGAATCTTTGTTGCATAGGTTCTGTCTGATCAGATGACAATGCTCATGTTCCTTGCATGGTTTAACACAGAATCTTTGCTAGGACAATTGAATTACATCTGAAATTTTGTTATCTGGACACGAGTGTACTAAATTATGTTTTGACATCACTTATGTTTGTGGTCTATGTCGATTTCTTGATTGCGAAAATGGAATGCGTCGTAGATTCTTTCTTTTTACCAAGTTTGTTGCTCCACTTTATGTTTGAACTTGGAGTCTCTTAGTATTTAACATTTGCATTGTTAATACTACATTCTTGTTTCCCATATTGTAGCTGCATTTGATGTTTTAGATTTGATCTTTCTTGTCGTGTATCGATCTTTTGTCCTTTGGATTGTGCTATTTTGCTTGCTACGCGTGTATCAATCTGTTTTTGGAAATGGAGTACTCGATATGTTTTTGTTAATACTAAGATACCTTTTCCAAATCAGTAGCTGCATTCGATCTTTCTTGTCGTGTAGTCTCATAAATGGATCAATCATTGTCATTCGCATCGCGACATAGTGCTTGCTACACGTGTTATCCATCTACATGAAGAGTAACGTACCAAGCCATCAGAAGTATCATGAACTCAAAATGCATTGTCTGTCATATCCTCATAATTATCGATCTAATTCCTTTCTTTGTTCATCTCTCCCCATTGCTAGCCCTAACATTTAAAATCAATTGCAGAACCTCTAACTGCAAATAGTCTTTATTCTTCTGGTAGCGATGATTCAAAAGTGCGAATTTCGTTTCAGGTGAAATATTTCTTTCCTCACCTAATTGCCAGTCTATGTTTCTTTCCTTTCATTTTCTTGTGCTTACATTCATTCTCCAATTGCAGGGCATACCGGGTGCATATAGCGAGACAGCAGCACTAAAAGCATATCCAAATTGCGAAACTGTTCCATGTGAACAGTTTGAAGCTGCGTTCCAGGTTGTGATTCATCTTTCACCTCTAATATATTCATCAGACGCACATAACAAAGAGAAAGTAAGGGGCTTTACTATGTTTTCACATGATTGATTCTTCAGGCTGTTGAGCTGTGGTTGGTGGATAAAGCAGTATTGCCGATCGAGAATTCAGTAGGTGGTAGTATCCACCGTAATTATGATTTGCTTCTTCGTCATAGGCTTCACATTGTCCAAGAAGTCCTGTTGCATGTGAATCATTGTCTCTTAGGAGTACCTGGTGTTCAAAAAGAAGATATTAAATGCGTTCTAAGCCATCCTCAGGTTCTTCTGCCCCCGTTTCATTCAGGCACTTCTAAGTTTCACTGACTTTTCAGTATTTTTCCTTCTCTCCAGGCACTTGATCAATGTGTGAGTTCGCTTAACAATTTAGGCATACAGAGAATTTCTGCAAAAGATACCGCCACTGCTGCTCAGGTGAGTCCAGCTCGAGATAACAAGCTTTTTTTAGTTCATTTCATATAAAAGGTTTTAAACTTTTAATGTTTTATTTACTCGGTGATGAAATAATCAAATACTAAGTGTTTCTTCAGACTGTTTCTTTAAGCGGTAAGAGGGATGTCGGAGCAATTGCGAGTGTGCGGGCTGCAAACATATATGGTCTAGATATTCTTGCCGAGAACATACAAGTAATTAGTCTCCATCATTCACTTTACTGATAGAAATGTTCATCATTGTGCAGAATGTGAATAGATTTATCACATAGAAAGAATGTTATTTAACAATTATTCCAAATCTTTACCTTGATATTTTGTTTTTTTGACGGTTTTCAGGATGATGCTAACAATGTGACTCGCTTTCTGATACTTGCGAGAGAGCCTACGATTCCAGGAACAGATCGACCATATAAGGTAAGTAATTGTCTTTACTAAATCTGCTGAAACCTACAATTCCCAATAGTAATGCTTCTGTTTTTCCCAGACAAGTATCGTTTTCTCGCTAGAAGAAGGACCTGGAGTGCTGTTCAAGGCCTTGGCTGTTTTTGCTTTAAGAAGCATTAACTTATCCAAGGTAAGTTCTGAGGAAAGGCTGTATACAGTTACCAGTAATTCTTTAGGAAAATAGGAATATATGACGTAGCTTTCACTCTTTTTTTAGATAGAAAGTCGTCCGCAGAGACGAAGGCCGCTAAGAGTAGTTGATGGTTCGAACAACGGAAGTGCCAAGTAAGTAGTTTTCTAAAACACAGCATGCACACATCTTTTTTTGAACTAATTGAGTGATTGTTTTGTGATGACAACAGGAACTTCGATTACTTATTCTACATTGATTTTGAAGCTTCAATGGCTGAAACACGTGCTCAGCACGCCCTTGGCCATCTACAGGTCCCAGTCCTTGCAGACCCAGAGCTTTTATAGTCATCCTATAGTTTAACCGATACTAAAGATCTTGCCTTTCGGTTTTGCAGGAATTCACAAGCTTCATCCGTGTTCTCGGGTGTTATCCCATGGATCTAGTAAGATAACCAAGGAAAATCTCCAATTGATTTCATGTTACTGTATTGTGCAGAACCATGTGAATAGATCCAAACAGAAGAACCAGGTTTGTGGCTTTGGTATATACCGCAAAACTCTTCTTTCACCATTTTCTCTTATCTTGGAAGTTTTAACTTCAAACCCTTCATTGCTGAGACAATAACAGTTCATCTTAGCTTCTTTTAAGAACATGTTTTGTATATTAAACAGATTTTCTTATTTAAGAGATCAGTGAATAACTTTGTAACTGTCTCAACCCAAAGCCTCTGGTACCTATCATATCTCAGGTTCTTAATGGTCGTCTTAAAGTGCGATTAGATTCGCAATTTTATACAGTTTTTATCCTAGCCATAGAAGCTCCACAGGGTAATACAGAACTTTAAGATCCCGATAGTTCGACCTCATTTAGGCGAAAGGGTTAAGTGCAGCCCGAAATGATCGCTAGGCGACAACATAAGCTCTAACTTCTTGACTACCTTCTTCACTTTCTTCTCTTTCACATATGATGAACCAGGAGTCGCCTCTTCCCCTACCACCTTGCTGCAAAATATCAGGCGGTGTTCGTGATGTCTTGCAGCAAGTCACTCGGTGAATGTTACAAGTTTTAGACAAAAAATAACATCAACAAACTTACAGGATTACATGGTCTACAGAGAACAATCGACTACTCAATCGTAGTAAATATAAAAGAAAGATTTTTAAACCTAAAATACAACAACTCACCGTGGAAAGAATCACCAAAAGGGTAACAAAATAATAGAAGTTACAAGAATCATAGTACTAATGCAGAAGCCTCTTGAGAGACTCCTTGAGGATGCTTCACCGGCTGGGACTTGAGTCGAATTCACTACCGTCTGTGTCTTATTCCCAACCTTCTTGCTGCACAATACACGGTAAGAGTAAGCAAATATTAAGAGACTGCAGACTTTATCACGTCTGAAAATATATATAAGAGTTCTCAACGCGAGATATAGGACGCAAAAACTTTCATACCTTCCCGGGAAAATGCAGCTTCCATGACCTGAAACATACGCATCTTTCCTGATTTAGAAACTCATGATCTCACGAAAGACGTGCAAAAATGGAGGGACTTTGAATCTAATTAACACACAAGTTTTAAACTTTTAAGAATCTGGAACCATTTAGGCGACAAGGATCTGATCTTGATAAATCTTTTCTTGTTATAGCCTTGCTTATAATCCAAAGTAACAAACATGAAGAAGCAAAGAGTTGAAATATGAACGCAAAGGTAGATGGCTTTGTATGCCCAAAAGAGATGCTTTTTCACTGAATGTGATTCAAGATTCGATTTATCGGTGTATTAACGACCATATTTCCAGATTCATGAACAAGAGAACCTTCCTTTGTAAATTACTAGACTAGGACATATTGTAAGCTCCGAATAGGAACCATACCGGGTATGGAAATGTCTTAAATTCACGCAGGTTTTAGCATATGATTGATTAATCACCAAGTCTATATTTGGACGCTCTTTAACAAACGTATATTATAATTTCATGATCATCACAAGTCTTTTGCTAGAGATTATAGAGGAGTAAACCTATCACCGCCTTCTCTAACAATACAAAGAACCATGAAAAGAGAGAAAGAGTAAAGGAAGAAGAAAAGAAACTTACTTGGGTCTGTAGTAGTTATCATTGCCACACCTTTGAAGTCACATGAACCAGAAGCTCTTCCTTCCTTCTGGTAATAACTATCAAAAGCATACGAAGCATGTCCTTTCACATTATTCGGCTGATAACAACTCTCCCCAGGTTGAATCTCACTACAATTAGCTCTCCCCGGTCCACAAGCCCAATCCAATGCAGCTTGAAGCGTCTTCGAGTCCACACCATCCATAGCAATGCAATATGTCTGGTTTGTTGTATCGTTCGCTAGGAACGTTCCACTTCCCGATACATGAAGCAAATAAACCGGCGTAGAGTTCCCATAGAATAATCCCCAACTAGCTTCACTAACTGGGGGAGCCCTTCGATCCTCGTTAAACAGCTCATAAATATAAACACTAGAAGTCATCTCAGGGTGCAAAGGAGTCCCGGTTCTATCAAATATATGCTTGATCAAATTGGAGTTATACGTATCAGCATTGTCGATAGTAGCATACGGCTCTTTCGAATCACCATTCCAAGGCCACCCGGTCTCGGTCACAAGCACAACAACATCAGACACATTGAGGTTCTTCATCGAGACATAAGCAGCATCGATCATAGCATCAAGCACATTCGTGTAATGCAACAAAGTATTAGGATCAACCATTTCTTTAGACGGAGTCAAGGACTTAAACAAACAGTTATCAAGCGGAACCACACCTTTGTTCTGCATATAAACATAGTAAGGATAAAGATTCATCATCAAAGGCGCACCCGTTTTCGACAAGAACTGAAGCAAGGGAACCATAACCAAATGCCAAGTCTGGTTAAAGTAAGCTTGAGAAGGAGGAAACGTATCGAGCATAATCGAAGCAGCATGAGGCGTAGAGACTTTGATTTGAGTGTGGAGATTAGAAGCAACAAGAGCATTGTAAAGAGACTCAATAGCAGGTAAAAGCAAAGGAGCAGAAGAAGGCACAGTTGTTAAAACTTCATCACCAACGGAAATGGCAGTGATTAAAGTTTCAGGGTAATAAGCAACAACGTTCCGACCAATCCACGAAGCTGCTGTACTGTTTGATGATCCGATTGCGAGAAGCTGATTGTTTGGTACACTGATTATGACCCGTATCTTGGTTTTAGCTAATGCTTTGAGCAAATCTGGATCAGCATCGTATAAACGAACATGATTCACTTTCTGGGTTTGTAGGAATCTGACTAATTCCGTCGGTGGAAGCAAATCGGAAACATCGGTGCCTATGTTGAAACCGACAAATGGGTCTTTGTCTTGTTCTTGAACCTTAATGTCTTGTGTTAAAGATGACGACGACGAACTCGCTGCAAGAGTTTCAACAAAGAAAAGGTTGAAGATTTTCGATTTGGGGAAATTTTTGAATCGAATTTAAAAATGGGATCTTTACGTTAACTTACGTGAAAAGGAAAGATTGAAGATGATGATAAAGAAGAAGAAAGGAACAAGAGTGTTTGAAACCATGCTAGTGACAGCCATTGAAGAGGAGCTTCTTGAGCTTGAAGTGATTCAGAAACTCTTCTCCTTCAGGTTCAGACTCAGGTAGAGATTCTTGCATTATCTTCTAGATAGATCTTTGTTGCTGTATGATTGGATTTGGGGTTAACGGAGAAGAAGAAGAAGAGAGATTAGAGACATTTTTAAGGGGTTTAAGATTCTGAAGATTTATGTCTCTGTGCTTCCACGTGAAGAGACCATTTCCCCACACACAGAGACTGATTTTGATCTTAGAACGATTAATTGAAATGACTATAATACCCTTGAATACTGATAAATCGCCAGCTATATATCACTATGTAATACTATTCAATATAATTGGTTTTTTTTTTCAAACTAAATTAAATAAAATGCATTGTTTTCAAAAGTTCTTTAAAGTTATATACTTTTTTTGGTTATCTTTTAAGTGTAGTTCTATAATACTTTTTATTCTACATTAAATATCATTTTCATATTTTAATATAACTTTTTACAATAAAATTTATATTTTATAAATTAATATTAATTTTATAAACAAATATTAGTGTTTTTATGATAAGGTTATTATAGAAAATTTGAATATTTTTTAGTTCTCGTTGTACACTCTAAAACGACACTTAAAAAATAACGGAGGTATATAAAAATCACTTTTATTCGTTAAACAAAAAAGTCATTTACAATATTTTTAATTTGGCTTGAAAAGATAGAGTTGACCGCATGTGAAAAAAGTGGAAAATGAAAAAAAAAAAGATGACAATGCCCTTTAGTGGAATTAGATTGTATATGCAGGAGTTTTCTCTATTTTATTTATAAATCTATTTATTATATACTATGTGATCAAAAAAAATTATTATATACTACTGTTTAAATTAAATTTCCGTCAAAAATATTGAAATATTTCTATCAAAAAAAATTGAAATATAAGAGATAAGTTGAGAAAAGAAAAAAAAAGAGAATACAACAACCCATGTCTTTGTTGAGTAGCATTTACTAGAAATGACCAATTTTATTTGTTTTATTTATTGATAAAACATTTTCTCATCTCAATCAATAAAATAATAACTCGTAAAATAAATATGGTTTTCAATAACTAAACTAGTGAGAAATCGCAGGTAGGTGAGTATAAAAAAAAAAATTGGCAAAAATGTAAGACAACAAATGGACAGAACTTATTTGTCGGACAACATAGAGATCCATACATATAACTCTTATAATAATGAGTGCTCCTCCTAAAATCCCTAAAAAACAATCTGACAAAAACTTCAGAAAAAGAGGAAAGCTTTCTGGAGAAATTTTAAAGTTAGAAACATATCTTTTATCAGATTCCCTCGTTTTGAATTTAAAAACTATATTCTGAGGTCAAATTTTAAATAATTTTGAGTCATGAAATCACCCAGTATTATTGGATATACTGTATACATATGCTCATTTGTTTGGGAAAAATAATAAAGACTAATTAGACACCACCAACTCAACTGGAAAGTCTCTCGTGATATGTGCCAGAGAATCTCAGTTCGAATTTTGGCGGAAACCGGAAGGAGTCCATATTACATGGACAGAACTCCCCCTTGGGAGACGTACGAACCCTAGGGCCCCAAACCTCCGAATCAAAAAAAAAAAAAAAGACTTGAGTGAAACAAGAACTTCTGTAAAATAAAATACACCAACTATCCTAACAAATAATCAAATAGTGATTGATTATGTTAAAAATTTGTTTCATTCAGACAGTAACCGGTCCAAATAATAAAAATAATGGACCGTGACAATTGTTTGTCTGTTTCTCGTATTTTATTAAACCTGCAAGTATATATTTCTCAAAAATGAAAAGACATAAAATACTTGTAATTAGAAAATGAACCAGAGTACACTATTTCTCCAAGGCAATTCAAAAGAAAAATGCGATGCATGTCTGTTAAATTAAGCTAGTATTCTTGAAAAAAAAAGCCGAAAAATGCACTTCCTGTTTTTTTTTATAATTAGTTGAATTGCTTTTTTATTGTATGAATTAGATTGTATGAATTGCTTTATTTTATTTTATTAGATTGTATGAATTGCACTTCCTTTTTTATCTGTATGAATTAGATGATAATTTGTAAAATGAATTCTTTTAAATTAATTTTCGTGTGTATCATCTAAAATAACTTGTTTTTTAACTAATGAAATATTAGATTAATATTTCTTTTTCTAAAATTATTGTAACTAACATTTTTCTTAAAAAATAAATACCGTAAAAAGGATTTTAATTCTCTAAAATATCACATACTCAAAAAATATTTTTAAGGTTTAACTTTGAAAGTTAAAAGGGTTGACAAAAAAAAAACTTTGAAAGTTAAAAGGTAAAAGTTTTATTTTATTTTGAAGAAAAAATAGTGAGTTCCTTGAAAAATAGTAGTGAATATATTTTTAAAAATAAAAATTAGAAAGTGGAATTGTCTTTTGAAAAATATTATTTTTCATTTAACAAAAAAAAAAATATTATTTTTCAGTTTTATGAATAACAGCCATCAACATATATGAATACAATAGACTATTGTCAATAGTACCAACAAAAGAAAAGGGAACAAATGATTAAGAACCAATCATACCTATTGAATCCTATCTGTCTATAATATTTCGCAAAACAAGGAATCGACCATACTTCACTTTCAGTATTTTAATTTCTGATTTATATCAAATAAGAAAAGAAAACACATAAATGTCAACATCATATTGCAATTTACTTATCAAAAAAAAAAAAAAATGTTCCAAATGGGCTGAAACCCATTAGCCCATTTAATAAACATATGGGGTTCGCATGTTCGTTTTCTGCTTTTAAGTGCCATAAAAAATATATAAAAAGTCCAGTTGGTAGCTTGTTATCCAAGAGTCCAAGGGCAAGTGAATGAGTTACTATCTCAGATTGTTCGATTAATTGTGAACTTTTCTCGAATATTGCCTTCTGGTTCGTGTGATGTTTATATTCGGTTCGATTATTTGGAAATCCTCTGTTTGTCGGTTCTGTTTTTTATTAGCGATAAATATCTTCCATCGGAAGTTGAAAGAGATCCTTAACAGTATATAAGTGGCATGGATCAATCCACTTATCGCTAATTGGTTTTAAGTTGAAAGTCCATGTAATTTAATATGGTATCAGAGCCCAAATCCATACAATCCAATCCAATTCAATCGATCCGATCCAAAGTTGGTCCACTTGATTGTGACCCGAATATACCGAGATCTATAGCCAAAAGAGTCATCATCTCGAAGGGGCGTATGAGGGATAAATAACCCACATCGAAGTTGGAAGAGATCCTTAACCGTATATAAGGGGCATAAGCCAATCCACTTATCGTCAATTGGTTTTAAGTTGGAAGCACATGTAACTTATCATTTTTGTCTTTTTTTGGCTTGTGTGAAACATATTTGGAGGTTGATTCAGAATAATATTTCTATTTGAAGCCGATGATGATCTCCCATTCGAATTCACGGGTTCTGTTTTTGTACCTGAAGAATCGGTTCGAAGTGGGAAATTGCGAGGTGTTAAGATGGACGACGAGGTGACACATGGATTGGAGAATTTGTTAAAGATGAGAATTCTTTTTTTCTATACCATATTGGTTCTACTTGAATGGAGATTGAAATCATGGTACTTTCTTCCATGTTTGTTCGAGGTGGATCTTCTGCGAGGTGTTAGATATGACGAGGAAACGACACGTAGATCGGAGAATCTTGTTAAAGAAAGCGACTTAGACCATGTGCGAGTAAGAGACTTTTATTTGGAGACGTAAGCCTTTCTGAATAATATAAAATATTTCGAGGTATATCGATGCATAAAAAGCTCTAACTTCTCTTTAGAGTTTCTCTCTCAAGAATTCAATGTCCACAACTACTAAGCGTTCTTCTATATTTATAGTGCGACTGCTCTTCTAGATCCTTCTTTGTTGATGTCGCTTTCGATCCTCGGGGCGCTCCCTCGGCGTGACTAGGGTTGGCGAGATTCGCATGGCGGGATTGGACTGTTAGTCCGGCTGTCAGGCGGCCCATGCATTCTATCGAGGTGTCTGGCGGATCTTCGGGCTTTAGTCGATGTGTGTCAGATTACGATCTCATTCATCTATGCTTATTTCATGCATATTACCTCTGTTTTCTGCAACTCTTTCATTCTTCATTAAATGTGGTCCCGTACGTTGACGTCGATTTGTCGGATGTGTCTCCTCGCCAATGGGACGTTATTTCGGGCCTCGAAGATGGGTCGGGTCCACCTTGCTACCTCGACGTGTTGCCTTTCTTTCCGGTTCTCAGCCCAAATCTTCCAGAACGGGTCTAGTTTCAACAATGTCTAACTTGGAAAAGTAGCTATTATTGCCCTCTAAACACAACGTCTTTTAAGAGTGTGTTTTATAGTGTATATAACATTGATTCAACTTAAACAAGCTTCTTTAGTATTAGAGTTTGGATACAATATGTCATTTAGTATTCAATCTAACTTAATTACTACATCTTCAATATATGTGGTCACATGAAAACTCAGCCACTACCGCTAAAAATGAGAGATCAAGTTAGTTAGTTGGCTATATTAAATGGATCTCACCCACTTCACTAACATCACTACTTCACTACAAGTTACAACTATCATCCCAAACCCATTTTTTGCATTTATAGACTAAACATACACTCCATGTAGTGAGTGACTCGTGCCCTACCCACTACGCAACCGGCTCTAAATGTTGTAACCCTAGATCATCTCTATACTCTCACCAAAACACGCTTAACTGCAGAGTTTTTATGGGAACCGGTGCATTAGTGCTGGTATGATCACACTCGTATCTCTCACTCTCTCTTTAAATATACACTCTAAATGTTCTAACCCTACATGTCAATGTAGCATGTAAATGTTCAAACCATATACATGCTGATTGAAACTAATGTTAAAGAAGTTTGATCAATTGTATTAACGGTTAATGGAATCGGTTATAAGACAACTGAATAGTTTAAAAATCTACCGGGTTGGTAAGGTTAAACCGGATTTAATCTTCTCATATCTCAAAGGATCATGTCTATATTAATTGGTTTTGGGACCAATGTTTCTTGTTTGGTCCTCTATTAATTTATCCATTGAAATAAAAGGGTTTGGTTGTAGCCTGTAGGTCTATTTATGTTCTAGTTTACCTAACCAGCACGGCATCTTTCATGCACTAACGCTTTAACGAGTTTAGCAACCATGTTTTAAGTGTCGATATTGAATCTAATTATGTACGTAGCATGCATGTTACTACCACGTGAAGTTACATAGTCATTTAAATGTGTGCATCTTCCAAAAGTAGATTTTTTCTGGTTTTGCCAAATATGATGAAACTAGTGTGTACTACAATCACATGTTTGAGAATGTATAAAACCAAAAAATCACATCCATATTTTCAAATTAATGGTTAGAAATTTCATCAACACCGTTATTTTACAAAAGATCAATTGAGCTGAAAATTTCATAAGATTCACTCAATCTTATAATATTTAAGTTATGAATAATATTTCATATCTAAGGTTGTCAACATTATAGTATATAATAAAACATTCCCATGCATTACATTTTACTACAATTTCACTTGTCAAGATCTAGAAAGTCGATTCATTATATATATGTTTAACTTCTTTCTATAAAAATACATTTTGTTTGACATACTCATCACTAGGCAAATTTGTATAAGCAACAATGAACTCACACAAGGTCCAAACTTATTTACATTTATGGCACACCAACATTACATATGTGTGTATGTATATATAATAGCCTATATATATGTGGTCTTGTAACACAAATCATCATAAACAAAAAAATCTAAATTCTCTATACCAACAAAGCAAAACATGAAAGGCAATTTCATTAACTTGCTTGTGCTTCTCCTCATTGCACTTGTTTGTGTCAATGTCGGTGCTAGGAAGCTTATGTCCGGAGATTCCCAATTCAAGGATGAAAAATCACTCGTTGGCGGCGGCTTAACCGGTGGTGGTCTAGGGCTTGGCCTTGGGGGTGGGGGTGGAGCTGGTCTTGGTGGGCTTGGGATCGGTGCCGGAGCTGGTCTTGGAGTAGGGTTAGGTGGAGGTGGCGGTGGCGGTGGTGGACTTGGCGGCGGCGGTGGACTTGGTGGTGGTGGAGGCTTTGGTGGAGGAGCTGGTGGTGGGTTCGGTGGTGGCCTTCCTTGAACGTGTAATCAAGTGTTTTTGTGCGTGAGAGCTCATTCTCATCATCTTAAAATATTAAGTCCACTTTCATTGTTATAATAAATTTAGTGATTTTGAATTGTATTTCAGCTTCTATTAAAACTTCATTATTGTAATCGAAAAACGTCTTTGCTACTTGGCGTTACCTAACCATGAGGTAACTAATTATGCTCGTAATCGTATTATGTATGACACCAATTCAAATATATATATATTTTCTTTTTGTTAAAAAATTCAAATATTATAGTTTGATTAATTATCAGTGCAAATTTTCTCAATCATTTACTTCTTCTTTTTCCTTGTTAACTATGTAATTAATCAAGACAAGATACCCCATAGTTTCTTTGAGAATAAAGTATTGTCACATAGCTAAATCTTTCATTTGGCACTATAGTTTATAGGTTCGTGTTATACGTGGAATGACGCTTTTGGAAAATATTGTGCAATTTATCTTCGGTACAAACAATAATTTTAAAATTTATATGGTGTTAATATATATTTTCAAAGAATAGGAGTTTGATAATGTTTAATATTTATATTATAATATTCAAAACAAGAAGATACAAATAATTTGATTCTTAGAGCATCTCCATCTTGGACATCTTAACCCAAAAATCCTTAACTATTCACGGGTCTCATCCGTGAATAGTTAATGATTTTTGGAGAGAGAAATCCTTAAATACTTAGTTAAGGATTGATTCTTAACTATTCACGGACACGTGGCGGTCCGTGATTGACCGAAAATTTTGTTTTGTTTTTTTTTTTTTTAATAATAAAATGGTGGGACCTATGAATAGTTAAGGATTTTTTGAGAGGTCTATGGATGGAGATGCCCTTAGATCCTTGCTTATACAATGCCTACCAACACCACTTATTTACACTTTTGTGGACAAGTATAATATTCAAAACAAGTAGATACATATCATTAGGAAAGAGATTACAACATATTAAAAAGATCTCTGGTTTCTAATGATCTGTATCTACTTATAATTTGTCACCGTCATGGTTTGTAGACTTCTTGTATTATCCGTTTACGATCTAATTGAATGATATCAAATGTTAAAAAAAGAAATGTTGTATAAGTTAATAATTTAGTATACATGCATGCATGACATAACCAAACGACTAGTATCATAGTTCCATAATAATTTGATTCTTAAATAAGTTGAAATGTCTCTTAAAGAAATGATGAGTTTAATCAAACCATGACAAAAGAAATGTTGTTTTATGTTGGGATGCAATCCAAGTCTCACATCGAATATGTTAGACAAAAAAGTCTAATATATAAATAGAGTCAAACCCCTATTTAATGTGAGGTTTTTTGGAAGTAAAAGTCCGGAAGCAAATCCGTGAGGGCTTTGCCAGTTTGGCCCAAAGCGGACAATATCGCACTAAGGGGAAGGGTTGGACATAGTTTATGACGGACATCTGTCCTAGGAGAGGCATTTGGCCCTAGTGGGACGTC
Source organism: Anastatica hierochuntica (assembly GCA_900406275.1). Classification (NCBI taxonomy): domain Eukaryota; kingdom Viridiplantae; phylum Streptophyta; class Magnoliopsida; order Brassicales; family Brassicaceae; genus Anastatica; species Anastatica hierochuntica. The sequence goes on along the minus strand of OVAN01001883.1, from coordinate 19,322 downwards.
CGGTCCGTCATAACAATTTGGTATTAATGCCAAGGTTTAGTGATCTTTGCCTTGAGGGGAGGATTGTTGGGATGCAATCCAAGTCCCACATCGGATATGTTAGACAAGAAAGTCTAATATATAAATAGAGTTGAACCCCTACTTAGTGTAAGGCCTTTTGGGAGTAAAAGCTCGGAAGCAAATCCGTGAGGGCTTTGTCAGTTTGGTCCAAAGCGGACAATATTACAATAAAAAGAGGGGTTATACATGGTTTATGACGGACATCTGGCCCATGAGAGGCATCTAGCTCCAGTAGGGCGTCCGATCCGTCATAACAAATTGGTATCGGAGCCAAAGTTCTGTGGTCTTTGGTTTGAGAGGAGGATTTTTGGGATGCAATCCAAGTCACACATCAAATATGTTAGACAAGAAAGTCTAATATATAAATAGAGTCCAACCCCTACTTAGTGTGAGGTTTTCTGGGAGTAAAAGTTCGAAAGCAAATTCTTGAGGGCTTTGCCAGTTTGGTCCAAAGCGGACAATATCACACTAAACGGAGGAATTGGACATGGTTTATGACGGACATCTGATCCAGAAGAGACACCTGGTCCTAGTGAGACGTCTGATCCGTCGTAACATTTTGAATCCATATAATACTTAGAGAATAGCATGCCTTATTCTTATATCCAAAAATTCATTTAAAACCTACTCCAAACTCATTCTTTTGGGAAGTTAAGGTCATTCTTCTTGAATTCTTTTGGGAATGTTAGTGAACAAAAGTGCTAATATATATATATAAAAAACGTCTCCAACTCCAAAGTTTCAAAAAGTTTGTATGAGAAAAAAAAGTACCTATACATATATATTATATTTTGATTTTCCAAAATTTTAAAAGAAGAAGATAAAGAGAGAACAAATAATTACCACTCAATGTGGATGCGGTTGCTTTGGCCTCCTCCTCCACAAACCCTTTCTTTTTCTTTCAACTTTTAATCCTCAAATCTCTATTTTTATTTCCGACTTAAAAAATCTTTTTAATTCCAAAAATATATAAATACCAAATAAAATTTTTTTTTGGTGAATCATTATCAAAATTGCAATATATCACTACAAAGTAGTATCCAGAAATCTGAAAGAAGCTCCATAGTCAAAAGACTCAATCTTTGTAAGTTTTCTAAGCAACCCATTTCATATTTTTCCCTTTCTTGCTCACAGAATCGCAGATTAGTTCATTTGCAGACAACATTTGTTCATAGATGTTGATAGATTTTGTTCTTCTTCTTAGTTAAAAATCGAAGTTTGATCTCATTGCTATCATTGAGTTCCTAGATTGTTTCATATGTTAGATAGTGAATCCGAATCTTCTTTGTCTATAGATTGTATTATCTTTGGACTCACTTCTATTGAGTTATTATGGCTTTTGATTTTTGAGTGTTATTGGATCAAATTGTTATATATAGCTTGAAGAGGAGAAGATGAGAGGTGGGAGTTTATGGCAGTTAGGTCAATCTATAACCCGTCGTCTTGCTCAATCCGACAAGAAGGTTGTGTCTTGCCGCTACTTCGCCTCTGAAGCTGACCTGAAAAAGACCGCTCTTTACGACTTCCATGTCGCCAATGGTGGAAAGATGGTTCCTTTTGCTGGTTGGAGTATGCCAATTCAGTACAAAGATTCGATCATGGACTCGACAGTTAACTGCAGGGTCAATGGGAGTTTGTTTGATGTTGCACATATGTGTGGTTTGAGTCTTAAGGGCAAAGATTGTGTTCCTTTCTTGGAGACGCTTGTGGTTGCTGACGTGGCCGGTTTGGCTCCTGGAACCGGGAGTTTAACCGTGTTCACGAATGAGAAAGGAGGTGCGATTGATGACTCGGTGATTACTAAAGTTACAGATGAGCATATCTATTTGGTGGTGAATGCTGGTTGTAGGGATAAGGATTTGGCTCACATTGAAGAACATATGAAGGCTTTCAAATCCAAAGGCGGCGATGTCTCTTGGCATATCCATGACGAGAGATCTCTTCTCGCCCTTCAGGTTTTGCTTATGATTTGAATCAAAGGGCTGTTCCTTTTGTTGTTCTGTTATTGCTAGTAACATTGCGATCTTGAACCTTGAGATGTAGGGTCCTTTGGCTGCTCCGGTGCTTCAACATCTAACTAAAGAAGACTTGAGCAAGCTTTACTTTGGGCATTTCAAGATTCTGGACATTAATGGTTCCACATGTTTCCTTACAAGAACCGGGTAAAAGAATCTCGTTTCACTCTCTGCTTGTGTCGGATGCTATATTATCTTCGTGTTCCTTGGTTCAAGTAGACAATAGCTCAAGAGTAATGAATGCATCTGTTTTGGTTTTCAGGTACACCGGGGAAGACGGGTTTGAGATTTCGGTTCCATCTGAGAACGCAGTGGATCTAGCCAAAGCGATCTTGGAGAAATCTGAAGGTAAGGTAAGGCTTACTGGTCTAGGAGCAAGAGACAGTCTCAGGCTAGAAGCAGGGCTTTGTCTATACGGTAACGACATGGAGCAACACATTTCTCCTGTTGAAGCTGGACTAACATGGGCCATAGGGAAACGTAGAAGAGCTGAAGGCGGGTTTCTTGGCGCGGATGTGATCCTCAAACAGCTTCAAGACGGACCAACGATCAGAAGAGTTGGTTTTTTCTCATCAGGACCACCAGCAAGATCGCACAGCGAGGTACATGATGAGAGTGGGAACAAGATTGGAGAAATCACGAGTGGCGGGTTTAGCCCGAACCTGAAGAAGAACATAGCCATGGGGTATGTCAAATCGGGTCAGCACAAGAATGGGACTAAAGTCAAGATCTTGGTCCGTGGGAAACCTTATGAAGGCAACATCACAAAGATGCCCTTCGTGGCTACCAAATACTACAAGCCATCATAGACTTTTATGTCTCTCTTCTTCTTCTTCACTTCCTCAATCACTTTGTCTTCTCTGCTTTTCTTCAATGACTTCTCTTTTTCTTTGATTCTGATTTGAGCCTGAAAATGTATGATCTTAACACAACTTTGAACCTGTTCACCATTGTTGAACATCTACAAGTTCTTGAATTGATCAACGAAAGAACCTGATCGTGTAAAGGAAGAAACCTTGTTTTAAGGATTAACACAAGATCGAAAATTTCAGAGCCAAAACGACAACGTTTTAGTAGATTTTGTGAACGCTTTAAATCAGTCGTCGTCTTCTTCTTGCTCATCAGAGAAAGCTCCGGCGATGAGTTTACACACATTGAGATTCGCCGCCGTTCCTGTAACCTTCTCTACGTTATCTTCTCGCCTCTTCCTCAAGCCAAAACCCAATCCCCTTCTCTCCTTAAATCTATTTTCCCGCCATGTTCACCCGCGAAAGCCTCTCCTTGTCAGGGCCTTCGCCGCTTCCGCCGCCGTGCAAGAGATTCCGGTCACGCATGCCTCAGATTCCTCTGGTATTCGTGTTTCGTTAAAAACCCTTCATTGATTTTGCGAATGTTTCTGTCTGATTCGTTTTGGGTTTGCGAGTGTTTTGTAGTTGCGAGGACTCAGTGGAAAGCTGCCATTGATTTCAAGTGGATAAGGGATAATAAGGAAGCAGTCGAAATCAATATCAAGAACAGAAACTCGAATGCTAATTTGGATGCTGTGCTCGAGCTTTACGAGAACATGATCAATCTCCAGAAGGTTATATCTAATCTTCCTGAAGAACTCATTGTTGCTAGAATCTTGCTTACTGAACTCCAAAGAGATTTGTTGAAGTTGCAAAAGCTTATCTTGATAGTTAATAATGGAGTGTTGGTGGCATTGGTTTATAAATGACAATTCAACCTTATGTAGATTCGAGAGATTGGACTAAATCATTGTTCGTTTCTCTCGGTTTTTAGCTAATCAAAACACTTGCAGATAGCAGGAAGTGGAGCGGCTTCGTGAGGAAAGAAACAATGTTGCGAAGAAGATGAAATGGAAGATGGAACCATTAGAACGTGAGAGACTTGTAGAAGAAGGTGAAAATGATGAATCCGTTTTGCTTGTCAAGCGTGTTTCTCTTTTAATAAAGATAATAGAGCGTGTGTTGCCTTCAGGTAAAAATCTTAAGGAAAGTCTTGTAACTCTGGAAGAAGACCTTGTGAAGCTTAAAGATGAGCTGCAACATGTAGCTCAGTCTATACCAAATATGACACACCCTGATGTTCCTATTGGAGGCGAGGATTCATCGGCTGTAAGAAAGGAGGTAGTTAGTTTTGTCATAACTCCTTGAACTATTGTGTTGATTCTGGCATTTTGTCGCGAAAGGTCTTCATCGTAAATCACTTTAATTCCTTTGTAGATTGGTCGTCCACGTGAGTTTAGTTTCCCGATCAAGGATCATCTTCAGCTTGGGAAAGATCTAGATCTCATTGATTTTGACTCTGCTTCAGAGGTACGTGTTGAGTTCAAAATAGTAGAGTTCACTTGAATGCATGAATGATCACCTCCTCTGATAAAGAATTAGATTCATAACCGATTTTTTTTGGTTTTTCGCTATTGATAACTTTTTCTTCTTGTTTGTACTCATACGATAGGTAAGTGGTTCAAAATTTTTCTATTTGAAGAATGAAGCGGTGTTATTGGAGATGGCCCTCCTTAATTGGACATTATCACAAGTCACAAAGAAGGGTTTTACGCCCCTGACTACCCCTGAAATCGTGAGATCTTCTATTGTTGAGAAGTGCGGTTTCCAGCCTCGTGGAGATAACACTCAGGTTTCTAAAATTCTAATGTGTTTTGCTCTCTTGGATAAGTCTACTTTTTTTGTTTGTTGCCAATCGTGTTTGTATTCTCCTGGATAGGTTTATTCCATAGATGGAACTGACCAATGTCTCATTGGTACCGCTGAAATTCCCGTAGGAGGGATCCACATGGATTCTATTCTTCTTGAATCATCTTTACCTTTAAAATATATAGCGATCTCTCATTGCTTCCGTACTGAAGCGGGTGCAGCTGGTGCTGCCACAAAGTAAGTTAGGAGAAATAGTTTAGTCCGTTTTTGTGTTCTTGGCTTCTTCACAATAGGTCTTACTAAAAGTCAGTATATTCTTGATTTCGAGCAGAGGTCTTTACCGGGTTCATCAATTCAGCAAAGCAGAAATGTTTATCATATGCAGACCCGAAGATAGTGATTCTTTCCACGACGAACTCATTCAGATCGAAGAAGACTTGTTCACTTCTCTAGGACTACATTTCAAGTAAGAAACTGAACTCAAAAGCCCAACATCGTCTCACCAGAGTTTTTTTTGTCTTCCAGAAATCTAACATTGTTTTTGCAGAACATTGGATATGGCCTCGGCAGATTTAGGCGCTCCAGCTTACCGAAAGTTTGACATTGAAGCATGGATGCCCGGTTTAGGGCGATTTGGCGAGGTAAAGAAAATAAACTCTCATTTTGTTTGTGTCAGGACCCTAGAACTGAATCTTAGTTTCTTTCTCTGAGCTTGCTGTTTTAACTTCTGAGCTAGATATCGAGCGCATCGAACTGCACAGATTACCAAAGCCGGAGACTGGGAATCCGTTATCGGCCATCTGAACCAGATCAGACAAATCCTAAGAAAGGCAAGTCAAATCTTCCGGCTACTAAGTTTGTGCACACTCTAAACGCAACGGCATGTGCTGTCCCGAGGATGATGGTGTGTTTGCTGGAGAATTACCAGCAAGAAGATGGATCTGTTGTGATCCCTGAGCCTCTCAGGCCTTTCATGGGAGGCATTGAACTCATTAAACCCAAGCTCAGATAGACTTTAGCTCTTTGCAGGTCTTGTTGTTGTTTCTCTTGTATTTAAGGTTTGTTTTTAACATTATATACAAGCTGACATGCGCTGAGTTTTGTTGTGTTCTTTCATTCAACAACCAAAAGGAAAATTCTATTACAAAACGGCCAAAAAGAACAAAAGCAGAGCAAAATTTAAGTGAAAGGATAAAAGTTAGAGAAGAGAAGAGTGCCAAGAAGGATATAAGCTGCACAATATGACCGAATCAAGTATCCCCATTTACTATGTTCAGGAGATGCAATCAAATACGACGCGAACCAGTAAAGAGGAGGGCTCGCTGATAGGAACCGTGTTGCAACCTGTAATAACCACAACACACGCATAATGAAGAATGCGGTTGCTGTCGTAAAACCCAAGTGTAAGGCAAATGGGAAAACATCAGCGGAAAAGTATCCTGTGTTTTCTGGCGAGTTGGATTCCACAGCTACGTTGGTCACAGTAACATCTTTCATTTTGCTAGGTTTCCGCTGCCTAATGCCACGGTTTCCTACTCAGGGAATTAGAGAGGATCCATCAGCGTTTCATTTTGGAAGTAGAACATTGCATAACGAAGAAAATGATGATATCTTCAGTTGCTGAAGTTTTAGCATCTGATTCAACTGCATCTTTCATAGAATAAAGCATTGCAGTAGATTTCTTTTCTTTCTCGGTAGCTTGAAACCCCAGCGAAATGAAGAGCTCAGGCCGAGACTTCAAGTAACTCATAATTGAACAGACAGCTAGAGACAGAATTGGGGATCCGAGCAGAAAGTCCGGGAGCTGTTTGCACTGAAAGTATCTAAGGAAACCTACTCTCCTGTCAGAAAATCATGTAATCAGCGCAAGAAAACAAAGGCTCAAAACCAAGTATAAGAAAGTTTGCTCGCAAGAACAAGCAGAGGTTATTGTTCAAAGCACTTACCAATATAACTTTGAATAAAATTGTACAGCAAAGGTACCCTTGCTTTGCACCAAGGCCTCATTTCTTCTGGAGTATATCCACGACAAATGTTATAGTATCCGTATGCTTGAAACACGACAAAAGGAAGACAAATGCATACACATCTAAGAAATCCAGCAACCAAAACCTGCAAAGCCAACTGGGTAGAGATACAAATAATTACGGCTACACTGTACCGTCAAAGAGTTTAGGATTAAGCAATTTGCCAACAAAATCCGGTGGTTTCATTGCGGTCATAATGTCTGAAACTTGAATGACATATGTATAACTCACATAAACACGCCTTTTGCGATGGAAAGATTCATAAGCTCGATGCATTGTCTGGAAACAGATATAACCAGCGTTAAGAACTCCATTGGAACTTGCACAACCAGAAAGCGCAAACCAAAGAATGGCTACATTGCTGGTACCGGATAACAAGTGATACAAGCCTCCAATTTAAAAAAGAGCATACAGACTCTCTGAATATCTGAAATGCACATGTAAGTAGTTCAATCTTCAGTTAGCTCCCATTTTAAAAAGATCAAAGCTTTTTTGCTTTCAATAAATGAATTAAGAGAATCATAGCTTGAATACATTACATTGGTGAATAAAATATGGATGCCGGATTGAAACAGAACATTATAGAAGCTCTGAATGCTGCTTCGGTGTCCTTCACGATGATAACCGAAACCCTGTTAGCAACGGTTGATGTAAAGACCATTTCTAACTAGAGAATAGCAAACACCATTAGTTAAAACTTTTCATGTCATACACAAAATGTTAAGCTTGTAGAGTTCAAAAGACTCATTGACATGGCTTATTTCGAGACAAAAAAAAGATCGATTCTCGATGAAAAGGAGTACCTGAAGAGATAGATAGCAGCAAATACGAAGGCCAAGTTGCTGACAATGTAACCAGACAACACAATTACAGCTCGAAGACTAATCCATGGAACCAACGGCGCAAGAACTGAATCAGGAGACTCATTAGTGTGAACTCGAGCATCCAAAAGAAACAGAGGTCGATTCTAAAATTTTCCAAGAACCTGTGCGAGTGAGAAGCGAGATGCAGAAAGGAAGCAGAGGCAAGAAAGCGTAAGTTTGCTAATACTCGTATCCACACTGCGTGATTCGGACAAAGTACACACTCTCCCAGACGACGCTGTTTTCAAGGGCTTTCGAGACTGCATTTGCCACAAGGAGTGGAGGAGAATGTTCAGCGACGTCTTTTTGATTTAGGCAAGGAGGGTTAAGTGCGGCGGATGTATCGTACGGTCGAAGGAAGCTCCGCCACAAAAGGGTTAAGCACAGAACGAGGAATCGCGAGAAGATGGCGTATTTGATCAAGATGCTTTCTTTCGTGGATTTTGATTCGATGGGTTTCGCCATTGATAACCTGTTCATCTTCAGAACCCGTCGGCGAGAAGTAGAATCCGGCGACAAAAAGCTGACGATCAATTATTCCGAGCAGAGAAGAAAACTGAAGAAGCTAAAAGTTTCTTCATTGAGCCATCGGGGAAGAAGACGACGACGATTTGTTTTAAGTACCAAACCCTCTGTGTGACTAAGCGGGTTCTGATTAAGTCACAAACCGGTCGGTTCAATCGAAAGGGAATGTCGCCGAGTTTATTCGGTTTCACAATCGAACCGATCGGTTCGGCAAACGCAAACGCAGCGTTTGGTGAAGCTAAAATTAAACTCGCCACGTCATCAAGACATGTGGCTAAAACACGTCACGAGCCCAATCACCTGAGTTGTAAATCGCGAAACGCAAATCGTCATAAATAATATTTTTGAACAAATAAAAAAAAGAATTAATTATTTTGATAAACCCCTTTATTAAAATTTTCCTTTGATCATCGTCTTCTTCTTCTTCAGGTTATCAGATCTTTGAATCGAGCTTAACCATTTTGATGCTCGTGATCAGGTTTGTTCATTTGAAGCTTCTGATGTAATATATTGTTCAATCATGGAGAATTTTTGTGCAATTTTGCGATTTCTATGAGGTTTGCTTCCGTTTCCGGATCGAAACTTTGGGCATTTTAAAATATGTTAAAGGATCAATTGTTTAGTTTGAATCTGTGATGGAGATTGTTATTAGATCTTCGATTTCTTCTCGAATTTGATTTTTTCTCTCTCTGTTATCGATGTATGTTTACGAACTTTGTGAAAGATTTTTAGATTTGATTTCACTAAACCTTGATGTGTTTTGTTTCAAATTCGTTTTATGATGTACAGTGAATTGCCATTGCAATTTCTAAATAGCTCTTTGAATTCACATTTTGACTATCATGAGTTCTTGCAAAATCGATGATATATTTGCAGGAAAAGTTTATTTGGAGAAGGAATAAGGCAAAGATGGTGAAAATGACATTGATAGCTCGTGTCACCGACGGTTTGCCTCTAGCGGAAGGGCTTGACGATGGACGTGACTTACCGGATTCTGATATGTATAAGCAACAAGTTAAGGCTCTCTTTAAGAATCTTTCCAGAGGTCACAATGAAGCTTCACGAATGTCGGTTGAAACTGGCCCCTATGTTTTCCAGTATCCTTGAAACGTTTAAATTTCATCACTTTCTTTCTTGTTTCATGCTCGGCTCGCGAAAAATCTGTTGATAGATAGAATTCACTGAGTAAGAGTTGCATTGCATCTGTATAGTCTCACATTTAAGAAGTTAGAATAGATTTCAGTCAGTGTTGCATTATGATTGAGATGTTTGGTTTTGCTCGACTAGTTTTCACATATGTTATCATTTATATACTGTCTTTGTCAAATCGGTATGTTTTTTTATCTCGGAACTAACGTGAAAGGAAGAACCAAATATCTATGTTTCCTTCACCAAAGAACTTCAGTTACATCATAGAAGGACGTGTTTGCTACTTGACGATGTGTGACCGCTCTTACCCAAAGAAACTCGCTTTCCAATACTTGGAAGATCTCAAGAATGAATTTGAACGTGTCAATGGGCCTAACATTGAAACAGCTGCTAGACCTTATGCCTTTATTAAATTTGGTATGTGTAGTGTAGATTCTCTTCTGTGTTCATTCATTATCTTGGAAACATAACCCTTCTTGGGATTTCACTCTTTTTCCTTGTTGCTCGTTTTGTAGATACCTTTATACAGAAAACCAAGAAACTGTATCAAGACACTCGCACACAACGAAACATCGCCAAGTTGAATGACGAACTCTATGAGGTTCATCAAATAATGACTCGAAATGTGCAGGAAGTCTTAGGTGTTGGTGAAAAGCTTGACCGTAAGTACAATCCATTCTCTTTCTATGATCAATGGATTTAAGCTCCTATAATAAGGCGAAGCGGAATCAATCTTTGTGCGTTTGTTATAATCAGCATAGCAATATGCTCATCTCGTACCATTTCCTCTTCTTCTTCTTCTTGTTTTTAAAATGCAGAGGTAAGCGAGATGTCGAGCCGACTAACATCTGAATCTCGTATATATGCTGACAAGGCTAAAGATTTGAACCGTCAGGTGAGTTTTATACAATGCAAATTGTGACTGTGATTTAGTTTATAGCTCAGATTGTTAGCATATGGTTATGAAACATTCATTTTTGTTAAACCAGGCTTTGATCCGGAAATGGGCACCAGTCGCAATCGTGTTTGGGGTAGTTTTCCTCCTTTTCTGGGTCAAGACCAAGCTATGGTAAGAAGGAGGGAACCCTTAAGGCGAGTTCCGTAATTTAGCAGACTTCTCCGGACACATATCAGCCTCCCCCGATCGCCGGTGCAAGTCTCAGATTCCGGCATCCAAAATATCTTCTTTCTTTCAAAGAGAAACTTTGACACATTTTGTACTTCTGTAGTATGCAAACTTTATGAGACTAGTCATATTATCATCATCATACTCTTCAATCCTTCATTGTCAGTTTCTCGCTTTCTTCGAATCAAACAAAACTAAACAGGATTGTGTTTGATATAATACATTTCTCTGACAGAATCTATGTGATCTTAAGTGTCTCCTGAAACCTTGTGGCCCAGCTAAATCCGTCGAGGAAGTGTTCATCAACTCATCTGAAAGCTGCAATGATCTCTGAAAATCTCCGGACTTCTTCAGGCAGTCGATTAATGCCCGGTAGACATAAACCGATGGTCGAATCTGTCTTTGTTTCATCTCATCGAAAAGCCTCAACGCTTCCTTTATGTTCCCTGATCGACCCAAACTGTCTATCACTGCGGTGTAACTAACCAAATCAGGTTCAATTCCACGCTGAACCATTTCGTTGTAAAATACCAGACACATATCGAACCTACAAGCTTTCCTCATCCCGTTTAACACCGTGTTGTATGTTATGATGTTTGGGGATACATCGCGATCTTCCTTCATCGAAATTAATAATCCAAGCATCTCTTCAACAAGGCCAGCTCGGCCTAAGATATCCAAAACCGAGTTGTATGTGATCACATCTGGTTTACATTGCCACTCTTTCATTTGCTCAAGTATCAGAAGGACCTTATCGATCTGTCTAGTTTCAGCAAACGCGAGGATGGTTCTGTTTGTGACTATTAACCTACACGGAAGAGAAGATTCGGATATTTCTTTGAGAAGACTTGACAAGTCCGTACAATCATCCGTGTTAATGAAAGCTCTAGCGAGGTTGAGATAACAATCTGAACTCAAGGGAAGCTTACCCGCCGTGACCAAGAGCTCTCTTAAAATTCTGCAAGAAAGCTTCACATCGTTCTGCTCACCCGCTGCTGCAAGAAGATTCTTAAAAACCGAATCTGGAAAGGAGGATATGTTCTCGTCTTGAGAGGACTGCAACAAGTCATATGCAGCAGAGAGATTACCGTCTCTTGTATACTTCTCCACAAGATTCAAGTAGTCGGTTTTGCTGATAAATTTAGAACCATTTCCGCTATGGTTAACCAATTTCTTCAAGTGTTCTTCTTCGTCTTCGTCTCTTGTGTTTATCAAAGAGTGTGTGCCGGAGAACGAGCAGATCGGGCTCAAATCAGGCGGAGCTAACACCATACGTTTCTGCAATGTCATTAGAGAACACAAAGAATCAATTCGCAATTTCGCATAATAGAACAAAGCTGATCACTGAATCATCATCTATCAACAACTATTACATTAAACTATGAACAATACATCCAACCTAATAATGGATCTCTCAATTCCTGAGATTGAACCACGATCATACATACTCCCCACGTTTAACGAGAACACTTAGTAATCAAACACAAGCTCCAAGACTAGAGATGATCAGACAGGAACAGAACAAGCATGTCTCTAGATTTCATATCTGGATCGATCCAAACCCTTAGTTGAAAAACTCGATGAGCAGTAACAACAACAACGAGAGCGAGAGTCATCTAAATCGAACAAAAATACATAAATAACGAAAAGCGTCGAGGCATTTTGGTATCCATACCATAGAAGTGAAGGAACCTCCATAGACAGAGATTCTCTTGACGATTGACCACTTCATCATCTTCCTCTGTATCTTTTCTCCAGAGAAGGAATCTTGTGAATTTTTCAAGTTTTCTTTTGTTTGGGTTACAAATACGCATTTAATAAACATTGAGCTATTTTGTTAAAATATCAAACTTCAGGGACTAATATGTTAAAACCTGCGTAAGTTTTAAAAGCAAATGTAGAAGGTGACACACTGACTTCAGCTTTTCTCAACTCTTTTTTTTCACACTGAAACTAAAAACAGGTTTACACAAAGGCAATCTTCTTCTGCTGTTTGTTAATTAAGTTTCCATCGTTAGAACCGGCTTTTGACCCCCGGTGTTAGTGTTTACCTCGCCGACTTATGACTCCGGAAAGATAACATACCTTTATGAAAGATAGGTTTGGTAAAGATTAGAGAAAACTAAAGAAAGATAGGTGGTTTAGGTTCCTTTTACTTGACAGAAGAAAGTGTATTTACAAAGCCAATGCCTTCAAAACCACAAAGGCTCTTTATCTTTTTTTAGAAACCATTACTACAAGATAAAAAGTAGTTGCGCGAGCGCCACCATTACTACCATGACTCCAGTCTATTTTAACACAAACCCCTCCACAACAACATATAAACAACACTTTGAGAGAGAGAGACAGATCGTTCACATAAACCAAACAAGAACCATACACGACACCAACTCAGCTCTGCTTAGACAGCTTCTGCAAATCCGACCTGTTCGTTTCCAAAGTCGAACACGGTGTGGTATTTGCCCATGAACACATCTCCCAAGATCCTGTCACATTTTCCAAGTTAGAAAGGAAAGAAAGAATGAAGAGGATCAATTGTGCATCGGTAGTGTATAACCAAGAGTTTACCAGAGAGGTCCACGAGGTGGAGCAACATCAAGTGCAATAAAGCCACTGATGCACTGAGCCACAGGGCCCTCTCCAACCTTCAGAACATACTGCTCACACAATAACAGTAGCAAGATATTAGTAGATGACGGAATTATTCAAGTGACCACTACAAAGGACGACGAGCCCTGTTCATAATCATACCTCCTCTGGTGCAAGATCAAAGACTTTGCCTCCAATAGTGAGTGAAACAGTAGGCATTGTCGAGAGTTGTGCACAGTCGACTGCAGACTCTCCCATTGGGCTGGGAATGCGCTCACATAGCTGTTTGAAGAAACAAACAACAGGATCAGCACAAGACGGTTCAACTCTGTTCAAGTTGTTGTTAAAACATCAGATCGTTTTACCTCATTGATGTAGTTCAATATGCGCTCTTCAGTCATGTTCTGCCTCAACTGGCTCTGTATCCACACAACTGCCATCTCACATGCAGAACACGCGGCGTCTCCAACACCATTAGACACTTTAGCGTTTTCTTTGTCAACCACTGACTCAATGCCCATGCTATACCACAAAAATACTATATATGAGCAAATCATCCAAGATAAAGAACAACTTGGCTTTAACTGCAATGCCTAAATACAATGACCTCTCTATATCATGAACAAAACCATATGAAATTACCTGACACCACGTTGACCATCAAAAGTGCATAGACCAATCTGCGAGCAGATTTTCTTTGGCTGGGTCTGCAACGCGCAAGAGGAATGAATAGTACGACAAAGTCAGTTACATAGTAAGAGTTGCGTTCATAACAAATGATTTCACACGCAGATTTTATGATCTAGCATATTACTAAGCACAGCTACCTCAGACAAAAGTAACTCCAAAATGGTCTTCCCGTACTGATCCACAACAGTCTTGCACTGCTGGCTAACAACTCCAGCTGCTCCAATAGCATGGTTTATCATGGTGATTACGGTCTACATGAAGGAAAAAAAAAGAGAATTACTAAAAATAATAACTTTCGGAAACAATAATTCTGCAAGCTAAACCCCCCGCGATTATTGCTTACCGTTGGACCCGCAAGCAAAGATGTTCCAGAATCTGCTATCGCGGAACAACCACCTTCGCAGAATCCTGTATGCAACAGTAACTCAAACTTCAGAATCATTCTTGCTAGCAAACACAATCCGTAAAACCTTTTGAATTTGTTAGAACTTAGAACCAGCTATTCGCATTATAAAAACAAATACTACAAATGATATACATACCAGTGGGTGCACCGCCGATGAGAACATCACCCATGTCAAACTATAACAAAAGAAAATAGCTTGAGTTAGACTGGGTAGAGAAAAATTCATGAGAAACCAAGACAAGAAAGTGATCTACAACAAACCTGCCAGTAACCCTTTTGAGTCACAGGGACGTATGTATGAGTTCCCTTGAAATGGTTTGGATCAACACCTCCAAAGACAAGTTCACCACCTTCTTCATCATCTGCGTTACGGTTAAGCCAAAATGAAAACACCGGCTCCTTGATAAGGCCTTGCTTGAGCATGTTGTACCTGTTAAAAAACAAGACATCTTGGAATGAGATTAAGATTACCGAAGTATAGTCGACTCAAAAAAAAAAACGAGGGAAGAAGTGCGGGCATACCAAACTGGAGTGGAGTTTCCAACAGAGATCTCTTGGAAACCAAGACCAAGAATACCATCGAACTTAGCTACTACAAATGTTATACCAGGCTCCTTGGTTGCCTCAATAAACTCCTGAGAGGTGGGCAATGATAAAAAGAAGGTCAATCATATTGCCCAAATGTGAGGTAAGAGTTTTGACACTACTGAGTAGGATAGAATATATAGTTTACCTGATCCTTGACAGCTAAATCGCCAACCGTGACAACATCATTACTAAAATACCCAGCAATTGCCCCAGTACCGTAATGAATTGCAGCAGATTTTCCTGCATAAAAGACGAGCGAGACAGTTATAACTTCACAGTTAGTGTTCAGGAGTGTTGTTGCATCATTCATAATCTGCATTCTGCAGATATATACTAAATTGAATTGCAAGTATACTGTTTTAAGTATCTTCTGACAAGGAAAGCAAACTGGTACGCAAACAGATATCATTCGAAGCAAAACCCACATTTTCGGAACACAAAAAACTAACAAAGAAAGCATAAGCAAGTTTTAAATAAAGAGAACAAACCATTCTTCTCGTATGTGCTTGAACGCGACGACTTGTATTTGGGATGGAATAGACATGCAATCTACACAAAATACAGAACACATTAAACTTTCTTCCCAAAAGCATCTCAGCCACAAATAAGAACCATAAACCAAATGTTGCTTACTGAAAAATAGCATTTCGATGACGGCACCCAGAGGTTAGAGCTCCCAGTGTCAAAAACAACAGTGAACTTCTGTGGCGGAGTACCAATAGCAATTTCACCATAGTACTGAGCATCTAAGTAATTCTTGAGAGTGACAATGTCAGTATCTCCAGAATCTCCAACACTGTAAGCTCTCAAGGCCTTCTCTTGCTTTGAACCCACTCGTGCCGCAAGACGGTTTTTAGGATCGAACTTGAGTTTTTTCAAGTTAACTCTGAAAGTCCCATCATTACCCTCAGAAGAAGCAGAAACAAACAACAGGAACGTCACAACAAGTGACACAACAATCGCTCGAGAGTATATTCCCATTTCACCTATTGAATTTATACATCAGAGAAACATAAGCATAATCAGAGGACATAAACTATATGTAACCATTAAAGATGAAAAAAAAACATAAGCTTTAAAGTAAATTATGATCGATTAAGAATGACATGCAACAAAAAGATTCATAAGAAACTGAAGATCGTAACAATCGATCTAAAAATTATGATCGAGAGTATTTCAATCAAAAAGAAAACTTTACATAAACCCTAAACCCAAAATCCCCCAAAACAAATTCACACCGATCTAACACGACGATGAGTGAAATCCAAAATTAGCAACGAACACGACACGAATCAAAAGAAAAACAAAAAAAAACAAGGCAGATCATACAAAAATAGTAATATTCTTCAGATTTTTCTTCGAAGAATTCGATAACAAAACCTTACCTAACCGCTAAAAAAGCAACGAGAGTATCAAAAAGAAAATTAAACAGTGGAAGATAATCGATTAACAAGAGATTTAGAAGAGAAATCGATAGGTTTCGTAAGAGAAAGCTCACCAAAAAAAGCTTAACCAACAAAACTTCACAGAGAAGAAAAATGAAGATTGAAGAAGAAAACGAAGAGAGATGATTACATTTATGGAAGAAAAAAAAGATGACTGTGACAAAGAGATATTGCTAAATTAACGAGGCTGTTATTTAATGACAATTACAGCCGGGTCCCACTTTCTAAAAAAAAAGAGAGAGAGAGATATTTCGTGTAGAATAGTGTTTCGTTATTAGCCGTTGGATCTCTTTGAATGGACGATTGGATATCACTGTTGAATACTTGATAAGAAGATATAACACGTATCCAAATTTTAAATTTAGCGGGTTTAATTATCTGCTTACGAATTTAGAGTGGACTACTTGATTTTGAGTATTAGCCGTTGATTGAGATGCTTTTTAAAATTGAACGGCCTCAAAGTAAAGCCTATTTTAAAAAGAATATACCCAATGTCACGTGGATAATGATTCGTATAATGTTTAGATAGGGTCTAATGTAATGGACACATACACGTAAATTACATGACAAAGAGAAGACAACGATAAACATGATGGATAACAATGATCTTACATATCTTATTCTTAGATGGTTTTCTAATGATACCATTGATGACCGTTCTGTCCAAAGTTAATTTTACTTCACATTGTTTGCTCTCTTTTTATCCACAATAGCGGCTTTAGTAGAATGCAACTTGATCGTAAAGGAAACTCCTCACTAGAAGCATGACTAATCCGGTAATAATGAGTCTTATATTTTCCCTTGCAAATCATTTTGTAGAATACTGAAACGGTAAAATCCCAAATAGAAACTCATCATGAAAAGCATGTTGGAGTTGTTGATGCGCCTTTGAGAGCTTAGTCTAATCGTCGACCTTCCAATTCGGCAACACCCGTCGATCTTCTTGTTCGGACCAAAAAAATCATATCGATATAATCAAAAGTCAACAACCACCAAACCCAAGAACAACACCAAAACAAATTCGATATCCAAACCATAAAAACAAAGAGAAAAAATAAAGACAAAACAAAAAAAACATTTAATGTGAATATCTTTTTTGTCGAATATTATATCTTATTTAATATGAATATATGTTACCGAAAGCAAAAACCTAAATTAGTTTCTTAATTAAAAGGGTTTTGTGAGGAAAAAAAGAATTCTTCCATGTAATTCATTTTGCAAAATTTGCAAGTACATATTGAAATTTCAGGTTAATCCCCTAAATGATATTTAAACCGCAATATTAACTTTTAATTGTTGAGATACTTGATGATGCTCTAACGATATAACTTCTACTTAATTGACAAAGAATATTAATTTATTACATCAAATGACTATTTTGTTTAATGCATCAGATATGTTAAAGTCATTTAAAAAAATATTGTTTGACTAAGAATATAGTAAATTCTTTCTAATTAAAATGGTTAATATGTTGTACTACATGTCTATCTTAAGTTTCTAGAAAACACTCAACCTTACAAAATAACATTCATCTTGAAAAAGCAATAAAAAAATCTACAAACAAAACAATTAAGCTATATACTTTAGGAAGAGGGGATCTCAACAATTGATTTCCTTCTTTAGGAAACTTGGCTTAGTTTGGAAGAAAACTAAAATAATTGTGAAATTTTCAAAGAATCCAAAAACCATAAACTTAATTACTCTAAGTTAATCTTGAATGACTCGCTAAAACGTTTAATACACTCGGAAATCAATTGTTGATAACCCAATACTTTCCTGCTTTTCATAATCCTCAATAGTTGCACTGATTATGAACGACTCTATTTCTTAACATTTCCGTCAAAGTCATCCTTTGAAGGAAGAGAGATTTGTTGCTCATGTTTCAGATATAATAAAACAAAAACAAATAAAATAATAGTAATCATCATATTACATACCACAGTTTTCTGCTTTCTATTATTGAACTTCGAGTTGAATTAAAAGACGTCCTCATGAGAGATGATTTTTCTTGTCATCGGTTCCTTTTTGAGAATCTTGCCCTATTGGTGGTTCTCGCTTTGGTAATAATCGTGGAAGCAGAGGAGGATATATTCAATTTTCCTTTTCTCTAAACCATTGTCCGGTTGACTTGGTTCACTTTCGTGGCTTGTGTCTCATGTTAATTCAAGGTTAAACCAACAAAGACTGATACGTTGATCAAGACTCAAGGACAATCATTGGTATTGCGTGTCTTTATTCCACATTATATCATCTTATGGCTCGATATTCTTGGACCAACAATTGAGGTACAATTACTTATAAGAATTAGTGTTTACATATATCATTTTCTTTTTTGTTAATAGTTTTCATCTCTTATAATTAGTCAACAAGAAGATTTTAGGTGCGAAGTACCATATCTCGAGTGTCAAGATTCAGACGGGAATTTGGGTCATGACCATGGGTTTGTGCGGATCCGTGCTGGGTGCGATGTAGTCACAGAATTCATTCAGTTGGAGATATGTATGGTTTTGTCTTATAACTTGAACTTGAAAATCCGAAAATGTTATACACTCATGTATTTTGTTGTTGTTGTTGTTGTTGTTGCATGTCTAGAGAATAACATAATGGTTATGTGTTTAAAATGTTGGGAATATTTTAAACTGTAATGGCCCTTGATAGCCTTTTGGATTTATTGTCGTACTATATGCCTATCTTAAATTTCTAGAAGACACTCGATCTTACAAAATAATATCCATCTTGAGAAAGCAATAAAAAATCCACAAACAAAACAATTAAGCTATATATTTTAGGAAGAGGGGATCTCCACAATCCCTCTCAAAATGAGTGTTGCTTATCAGTTCTTCTGTTTCCTTCTTTAGGAAACTTGCCAAAATGTTCCGTGAAACCCATCTCTTCTTGACTGAGGTTGGTGATGGCCTTCTTGACCTCATACACCCTACTTAGATTTGAGGAATTTCCATACACCTTGTGAAGAGTATCCCATAGCTCCTTTGCAACTTCACAATAAGAATAGACCTCCATGATTGATTCTTCAAGAGAACTTTGAAGGATACACTNGCCATTTATTTGTCTCCACAAGGTCGGATGAAGCTTCACTAGAACCATCTTTATTGACTATGCTTGAACTTCTCGGTTTTGGAGCTTCATTTGTGCAATGGCTCCATAGACCTTTTCCTCCAAGT